>PVJL010012446.1:0-37188 GCA_004026885.1 Lyroderma lyra | reverse complement strand
GTGTGTGTGTGTGTCCTGTAGGAGGTCTAAAATACTGCAATGCCATAGAGCTGTAGTTAATTCCCCCAGTAAAGGTAATTAAGTCGTAAATGCTGATCGTGCTGATGCTAATGAACGGTTTACTAGACATAAATTGCACTTAAGTGCATTTCCAATGCAGTCCAGATAATGAGAAATGACGGGCACATGAGCGCCAGGCCGGGCCCCCCGCGCACCGGGGGTGGCCGGGGGAGGCTGCAGTCAGTCCCGCGTGCGCGTGCGAGGAGCCACTCACGGCCTCGCCCACGCGGCTCCGCGTCTTAGCGGCGAGAAGTCTCTCCTTAGTGTCTGACCTTGACGCCCCGGTGGTCGCACAGGCCCGCGCGGCTCCGCGACCTCTGAGTCCCTGACCGTCAGCGCGCCACGCGAGCCCCCTCCCCACGCGAACCCCACGCACCCCAGCCCCACGCAGCCCCACGTCCGAGCGGGACAGACACGGGGGGCCCCAGGACGGTCAGACAGCAGAGGGCTTTGGGCTTCTCCTGATCTCCGCTTCGGTCCCTCTGAACGTTAAGGTGCTTTACTTCATTTTACGGTACTCACCGTGCTTCTGAGGGACAGGCGGAGTGTCACAGAAGGGGTTTTGCTTGACTTCGTGGCTTATTAGGATTTAATTTAACTTTTTTCCATCTAGCACCCAAAAGGGCAGAGCTGGAAAATGCACGTTTTTCCATTTCTGTGCACGGTGGTCCCCAACATCCAGGGTTTCACTCTCCGCAGTTTCAGTTCCCGGCAGTCAACTGAGGTCCAAAAATACCCTGTGGAAAATTCCAGAAACAAGTCTTAAGTTTTAGAGTGCGCACCATCCTGCTCGGTCCCGCCCAGGACGTGAATGTCCGCTTTGTCCCGCACAGCGACACCTACACACTCGCGTCCACTAGTCGGTGGCCACGTCGGGGATCAGCCCCCCCCGGCGCAGCACCCCAGGGCTGGTGTTCAGATGACCCCGATTTTACTGCCTAACGCCCCCACAGCCCAGTAGTGACGCTGGCGATTCAGACAGGCCCACGGGACGCCGTAAAGCGCCTCGCTGGCGTGAAAGGCGGGGACAGTGGGACGGAGAGGGGGAGCACGTGCACGCGACCTCAGTTACGGCGGCGGGACCATGCCGCCAGCACTCGGCCGGGCTTCGTGGTCGCCTCCGCCTCCTTTCTAGAACTTGTGTCACTGAACACAGACGGTACGCCCATCGGTGACTACAAGGGCACGTGTGACCGTCCGTGTGGTCACTATCTATTCCGGGACAACTTCGGCAGATGTGCCGGCCAACACTCAAGTTTGTTTATTTGGTCACGCCAGTCCAAACCTAGGGCCAGCTTCTGGGGAGCATCGTGAATCGTTAAATTCCCAAGCCTGAACGCAAACGGAAAGCCCCTACGTTATCAGGAAAGTGCCTTGGAAGAGGGTGACCGTATTAAGGTAACGCCACCCACGAAGAGACCTGCTGAGTAAGAGTGCTTCGTCCCCACCCGTTTCAGCTGCCCCTCGTGTCCGAAGTGGAGTGTCCACCCGAGGGGCACATGCGTTCTCTCCCGGGCGTGTGGGTGCGGAGCTCAGGGAGTCGGTCTGCACACCTGCCTCCCTCACGTCCTCTGTCCCCGTGGCTTCTGTCTGACACCTGACTCCTTGTCCACCTCTCTATTTGTCATCAGAAACGCAAGCCCCCTCGGACCCTCATGATGGATGGCTGGTCGCCCGAAGTGGAAAAACACACAGGGAAACCCCAAAAGCAGACCTCGCTCTCGTTACTCCTGAGGGCGAGCCCGTGGAGGGCCAGGCAGAGGATCGGGGACAGAGCGCGGGGACGGAGAGCAGTGTCCTTTACGAGGGCCCGCAGGGTCCCCACCCCTACTCGCTCCTGCCGTGAGCCCGTCCCGCGCCGGGCAGGAGGCCGTGTGCTGGCTGTTTGCCTTTTGCCACGTTGAGCCCCGAGACTCAATTGCTCGGTGAGTGCACGTCATTGTTGGGAGGCCTCACCCCGACTCACACATCGCTGTCACACAGGCATCGTACTTGTGACGACTGTGGCGTTTGGACCACGAGGCTGAGCGCAATTAAAATGGGCGTTTTTAGCATCGCTGCAGAAATGCATAATTTCATTTTCGTTGCTAAACTTGTTAATTTATGATAGCACTTAGAATGTTTTTACATTCAACAGAATGAACTCAAAGAACATTATTTTATTCAGTGAATTGAGTGAAAAAGAGAAAATGCATTGGAATTAACTGATAAAAACTGGCATCATTTAACTGTTTGCCGAGTTCTTCTGCTAATGGAGTCAACATTTCCTGTGCCGTGACTTTAATACTTTTGGGGTAAATACACAGGAAAATATTGATTCCCAAACAAGCCACATCAATTTAGAACAATCTTTTGATCTAAATGAAATGTCCTACTATTCAGGGAGTCGGGTAAACACCTTTTATGCAGCTACATGGGCCACACCGTCACCGCTGGGCCCAGTCTACCTCTGAAGACAGACACGGACAATAGACCCGGATTAAAGCCACCTCACACCATTCCCGAGCCATCGCTAGGAGCTTGCTTCATTAGCAACGCAGACAGCCTGAGAACGTGCTAGCGGGACGGGACGAGGCTTACAAAGCGGGCCACACGGTCGACCTAAGTGAAGCCTTCACGACACCGTTCTGCCACGATGAACACCTTCTACGTGTTTGGTAACTGTCACCGTTTCAGGTCAGCTTGCATTGCTGCCAGAAAAGAAGTCTGCTTTGGCTGGCAGCTGTCACGATTACACGGTTTATGTCCATTCAGCGGCCGCACGAACTCACGCGTCGTACGCACAGGGAGTTCCCTCTGACGCCCATGTGGCATCTCAAGCCCCAGCCGGCAGCACACGTACGTGGGTCCCGTGTTATGACCAGAAAACGGCCTGTAGTCGAAGGTTTAATGTCCCTTTTGGAAGAGATCTGAAGACAGGATTGCCTGCAGAGCCAGCTCCCTCTGACACTGGGGGAAACCAAGTCAGTGCGACCATCACCCTCACGAGGAATCCCGGGCTCGGTGCGGGAGCTCATTGTCACCGAGCCCCGTCGCCAGCAGTGCTCTGGCTGCGGGAAACGATGGTATCGGGTCAAGGACACGAGGTCGAGGGCCCTCGGCGGAAGGACGGTTCGGCCTGTGCTGAGAGCGTGCGACTGAGGATGCGAGAAAGTATTGTGTTTACATCGCTCCCGGGTGCTCTTTGGTACAGAGGCTCACGACAGACGACCCCCTAATTCTCCGAGGTCTCTCTCGACACGTGGAGCAGAGCCACAGTCATTCAATTAGCATCTTCAGGTCTAGGGCTTATTTGCAAACAGGCATCTGGACTCCCCGGAACGGTAAGACGTCACTTTGAAATGTTAGCTCCCTCCTCGTGGGCGGGGACTGATGCCTACAGACCACCGGCCGCGGTGCTCACGGGGCCCCAGGGACCCGGCTGTCACTCAACAAACACGCTCCTCAAAGGGAAATGCAGACGAAGTCACCGTCGGGCCGGGAACGTAAACCGGGGTGCGTGTGGACGGCGGGTGCCATCGCGCCGCTGTCGGGGGTCCGGGCTCCTCGCCTCCTCCGGTCGTAGCTCTGCCAGCCCCCCGGTCCTGCTGTCCCACTTCCTTACTCCACCTGCCACTTCCGACACGTCTCCCCGCAGGGCAGCCTGCAGCAGGCCAGCAATGCGCAGGTCCCGAGGCTCTGCTGAGGGGGCGACAGGACAGCGTCCCGGACACCACGCCCTCAGGAGCCTGAGCCCGGCCTCTCCTCGAAGGGACGGCGGATGCCTCGCCTCCGGCCACCTTGCTCGGGGAGGGGGCACCAGCCCCGCACGCCGCAATGCCCGCCGCCTCCCGCAAGCCACCACTGAGGGGGGCACATCCCTGAAATCACAGCTTCACATGCACGCGAGGGGGGCAACGGCGCTCATGCGTGTGCCAGTCGGGCACACGAAGTGAGCACATTTTCAGTGCTGATAAATTCTAGTCTCACACGTCTGCCAACTGGAAAATATATAAAATTAAAAAGTGAAGAAAACTCTGCCTGCCTGCCCGTAGCCAAATGTGACGTCACAAAGGACATGTTAAAGGTGGGTGATACTCCACACCCTAACGTGAGTTTACCACAAGCAAATAAAACCGGAGTCAAAGAAGTCCTAAGAAGAATAAAAATGTGTTGATGAAAATGAAAATACAACTTATCAAAACACGTAGGATACTTTGAAAACTGTGTAGAAGAAAATTCATAGCACCAAATGTGTATGTTCTCAAAGACAAAAATCTAAAATCAGGAATGGAAGCATCCTTTTCCGAAAATTAGAAAAATAAGAGAGATCTATGTTTAAATCAAACAGAAGAAAATTAAAAAATTAAGGAAGAAATTGACGAAATTAAAAATGTAAAAACAATAGAAAATATCAACATAGGTTTTCATCGCAAACATCAGTAAAATTAATAAGCCTCTGACCACGCTAAGCAAGAAGAAGATACAAATGACCAATTTCAGAAATAAAAAAGGATCTTCCTACTGATCCCACGTGCACTGACAGCATAATTCAAACTACTATGAACTCACACCCATAAATTCTGTTGTTGGGATGAAGTGAAACACTGTGAGAGGCAGAACTGCCGTAAGTCATACAAGAAGAAAGGAACAACCTAACAGATTTATATCTACGAAAGAACAGCACGGGCCAGAGCGCTTCACTGGTGAATTCTACCGAGCATTTAGAAAAGAAGGGGTACCAGTTCCCCCAACACGCTCCAGCAGTGGGACCCGAGAGACACCCTCTAACGCCGAGATCTACCCCGTGCTGTTAGCGACCCAGGTTCCGAGACGGGGAAGGCCAGAACCGTCTCTGTCACGAACTCCGATGCAAAATCCTCAACCAAATGTCAGCACGTGAAATAACACAACGTGTGAAAGCAATCATACACCATGGCCAGGTGTCCAAGCTGGTTCAAGTCGTCTTGGTGGGATGACCGTGGATAAGAGGTGGTGACAAGGAGGGTCTCCCTGCAGAAAATCCATGACTCCTGCCTAATCATGAGAAAAACACCAGACAAACCCAACTGAGAGACGCACTATAAAATACTGATCACTCTGCCCCAAAACTCTCATTGCCAAACACAGGGACAGTCTGAGACCCTGTGGAGACAATCGTCTAAGGAAACACTGGCTGAGATCCTGGGACAGAAAGAGTTAAAACCCAAGGAAATCAGGACCAAGTGCGGACTTCAGTGACAAACAGTGCATCGACAGCAGATGGTTAATTGTAAAAAATGCACCGGCCTAGCAGAAAATGCTGATAACGAGAAACGCTGAGCATGGGGTGTCCTGGAACTCTGTTTTATACTCCCCAATTTCTGTAAACAAGCAAGTATTCTAATACAATTTTAAAAAACAAATGAACAATAAATCTGTTTACGTTCACACATCTTGAAAGGCGGGGGACCTCATAGTCCCTTCTGTATCAGGACGGGGAGGGAGTAATAGAACAAGTTCGACATGGAGAAATTTAAACCCGGCCCTGTCACTCTCCAGCTGTGTCATGACACGCACGTCGCTGTCTTGCGCCTCCTGAAAACGAAACGATGACGTGTTGAGGTTCTGTCTAGCTGTCCTTCTGTCCCTGGCACACATAGCTCCTTCCTCTAAAATCACTGGAAGAACACGCCCTTCACTTAGAAAACCAGTAGATATCCATCAGCTGCACGTTGTACTTCTGTTTTCCATAAAGCCTGACGAATTGACATTATTGTTTCTTTTTGTTTTTTGTTTGTTGTTTGTTGTTTTTTTTTTGCTTTTTGGTATGTGGGTAGCTCCCTGACTGGGAGTCGAACCCAGGCCGCAGCACTGACAGCACCAGCGCCGAAGCCTTAAGCCACTACACCACCAGGGAACTCCCCGAATTGACATTATTGATACAACAAAATGCTGTTTATATAATAGTGGAGTCGAGACAGACAAAATGGTGCGAAGTGATGACTTTTAAGTCATGGAGGCGTAGACTACCAAGATGGGAATGAGGTAGATGAGCCAACTGAGCTCTAGAGAGAAGATGGTGAAGGTTTTGGTTTTTTGTTTTTTTTTTTAGTTAGTGGCAGATATCGTTAGGCATTCAATGCATCCTCCAAATTTTAAACTGAGTATTAGCCATGTGATTTTTCTTTAAAGGGTATTTCATCATACGCCTATTAAACTCTTTCCCTTAAAATAGCAAAAAATCAAAGAGGCTAATTAGCCATTCTCCTTTGACAGTCAACTAAATACGCTACACACACTAACCGCACACACACTGTTGAATCGTGCTCTATGACGACACCTGACGATGTCACTCACGTGCACGAAAGCAAGCGCCAGCCCCGAGCTTAAACTGAAACCTCTTTCAGGGTCACTGAGAGCGGAAGCAGGTGGCTGACCCCAGCCTTGATCCCAGAAAGTACTTGCTCCGTGTCCTGTCCCCCTGGGGGACGCTCCCGGGGCTGGAACTCAGAGCCACCCCTGGGTGCACGTGGCAGTTTTCACGAAATGTGTTTTCCGAGGTGAAGGGAAACTGAAGTCCTCGGGCGCATCAAGACAAGACAGACTCCGGTTTTCTCGTGAAGGAAAACTCCATTTTCCCCCTCCAGTTGAGAGAACACCCACAATTACATGCAAATGCGATTTGCAACTCTTGAGATAATCTATTTCTCTAATCAAAGGGTGTAACGATGTTTTAAACAACTTGCACAGCTCACCGGGAATCACACGTGCCCTGTGGAGCACTGTCACCAAACACAGAACTCCGAGGACACAGTATCATTCTAAGCGTTAAGGGCGGAGGGGCGATACCACAGACCAAACGCAAATAATTCATATAATCATGAACACAACCACCACCACCTCGGTGCTTTCTGACCATTGTAGGAAACCTCAGGCCTTTATTATCAAATGTAGACACCTCCCCCGCAGCAAGATACTGAGTTTAATATGGTTCTCAGCCTCCAGCACCCATCCAGGGGAACTGTCAATTAAATTTTCTGCCATTAAGTTGGCTAATGAGGGTCATGTTAACACAAAGTTGCTCACGCTTTCTCGCTGAGAAACAATCTTCACATTCCTAGTTAATGGGGGTTTAAAAAGTGGGGGGAGGGCAAATTAATCCAATTACCTTGGTTTTTTTTCTTTCCTTATTCCAAGGGAAAAAAAGTATGTTTCATCAAATTCAACATTCGGCACACTTCCCTAATTAATGCAATTTAATGAAATGAAGCGGATTCATGATGTCACGAGCCGAGTTCTGCTTAATGAGGTTGGATTCTATGACACATTAGCTGCAGAGCTAAATCCATTTCTGTGGCCAAAAGACATGGATTCATCATCTCAGCACATTTACTTTGGAAGTACCAATCATGAGGGCTTCTCACTATGATCATCACGTCTAGATAAATCAACATAAATTAACATTTTGATCAATGACATCATTAAGCCTGAGCTGTGAAAGAAGGAACCCATGCTTGGTGAGGTGGCAGAACTTAACTCTGCCTCTTGGCAGAAATAACAAGGGACTGCTTGGTAGACAACTGTCATTGTTCGTTCCGTTTGAAACTGTATGAGGTCTGACAATTTTTGCCAACCTATCCTGGAAAAAGCGCTGCACACCTCATGGTTGAATATCACTACGGTCACCTTCGAAGTCCTCCCCTTGGGAAGCTGTGCACTGATGTGAGCACCTAGTCCGCCCTTCAGAGCAGTTCTGGAACTCTCTTTTTCTGAATGGCCATCAGAGCTGTCGTCCTATGACCCTTGATGTCCTGAATGTCATCAAAATGTCTTCCTTTCAGTGTTTCCTTTATCTTTGGGTAAAGAAAAAAGTCCCTGGGGGCCAGATCAGGTGAGTAGGGAGGGAGTTCCGATACAGTGATGTGTGTGCTGGCTACAAACTCCCTCCCAGACAGCGCCGTGTGAGCTGGTGCATCATCGTGATGCAGGAGGCGTGAGTGGTTGGTGAAAAGTTCAGGTTGTTTTCGTCTTTTTCACGCAGCCTTTTCCCAGCACTTCCAGATAGTGAACTAGGTTGACTGTCCAGTTGGTACAAATTCATAATGAACGATCCCTCTGATAGTAAAAAAGGTTGGCAACATTGTTTGGACTCTTGATTTGGACTGATGGAACTTTTTGGTCGTGGAGAACAGGCTGACTTCCATTGTGCACTCTGATGCTTTGTTTCAGGGTTGTAGTGGTACCCCCATGTGTCATCACCAGTGATAACACGGCCCAAAACATGGTCTTGCTTCTCCCAAAGGTCTTGGCAAACTTGGACTCTCCTTTGCTGTTGCTCATCGCTGAGCTCCTCTGGAACCATGTTTGTACCCATCTGTCTCCTGCCAAGACTTTCAGTTAAGATTTTCCTAACAATTTCTCTATCGGTGTTTACTTGGTCTGCTGTGCTTCTCACAGTCAGATGATGATTTTTGACGTACAATTTGATAAATTTTTGCAATGTTTTCATCAGTTCTGCTTTTTACTGGCCGCCCTGACCTCTCTTCATCAGTGACACTTTCTCTCCCCTCAGAAAAACATTTAATCCATGTGTGCACTGCCGTTTTCTTCGTGGCATCATCCCCATAGACTTGGACTAACATGTCCCTGATTTCACTTGCACTCTGGCCAAGTTTCACAAGAAATTTAATGTTTGTTTGTTGCTCTAATTCAAGCTCCGATATTCTCACGACGGCAACAGCAATAATGAACGCCGCTCAGCAAGGCACTGTCACGCGTCCGCACGAACACGGCTGTGAGACACAGACGTACCGAGGTGATGACCCCTCACCGAGTTGCGTGTAAGTGCCGCCAACATAAGCGCACGGTGGCAAGTTCGTGAACTTAATCGTCAAAACTCACAGTGACCTTACCAAGTTTAACGATGCCCATCAAGATGCTGGAGATCATGAGAGGGACATTCGCTCCCTTACACACACTTAGAAGAGTGCTTTAGGCGGAAGGCAGGGAGCTGGAAGTTGCTAAAATTCACATGAAAACTATAAACCCCTTGTTCATTCATAGCATCTTCCACGCAGCACCTTGTCTTTTCAAAGCAGCATTTACACTTCACACGTGCCAGGAAGTCCTCACTGGGATCACCACGGTGCCATTCAATCACTTCCAAAGGCGTCACCTTCCAAAGGAAATGCGCACGCGGGTGCAACATTCACGTCACCCCCCGTCAGGTGACAATAAAGCCGATGGGCTGCAGTATTCCTCTCTCTTCTTTTTAGTTCTCTTTCTTCTGTTCTATTACGCACGGTGGTTCCAGCTGGCCGTTTATTATCGTTTTTATTGGTATTGGCAAAGTCAATACTTTATTCAGATCGCCAGAGTTTTTATCTAATGTTCTTTCTCTGATGCCCGATCTCATCCAGGATGTCCCCTTGCGTGGTCATTGTCCCAGCCTCCTCTTGGCTTTGACAGTTTCTGAACTTCGTTGACCTCAGCAGGTCTGAAGAGACTGGTCAGGGGATTTGAAGAACGTTGAGATTTGCCTCATTTGCCCCCATTATTAGATGGGAATTACAGTTTTTTGCGAGGAAGACGACCGAAGTCAGGACCATTTTCATCAGTGAGAGGCACGCGACATTCCAATTATTCTGGTTTTGGTTCAATTGTGATGGCATTTGGGGAGCAAAGAAATCTAATAGTAACATGTTTATGAGAAATAGCCTTTGAAACTAGTATGTTTGACTTGAACAAATCGTCAGCAACACAGCAGCAATCCGTGGCACGATGATCAGACTTTTACGTGAAACTCGTAGGACACTCACGTCCGGTAGGTGTCCATCCGTGGTTCTCACTGCTGGGCTGCTTTAAGCCCAGTTTCCTTTCCTTATTCTCCTTTCCACTCCACGCAACCATCATTATAGTTAAGCATACATTTTACTCCATTGTTTCTTCTCAAAGGGTTAATATTTTGTCATTCACAAAATGAGAGCAAGAGATACATGGGTGTCACGAATGTCAGATACGCAGTTTTTGGAATGAGACCTTCTTTTCTGGTACGATTCACGGAAACTTAACAATCCATTGATTATTAGAGTATAAATGAAACAAATGACTATAAAGGACACCCCAAATTCATACTAACTATGAGCATGGTTGTTACACAGCCACAGCAAACACGGTAATGACAGGTCCAACACAAATATTTATTAAGGAGGAAAGGGTTTGGGTGACTATGGACTGAACCCCAGTGACGTGGTGCGGTACGTGTGGGACTTGGTTCAGACCACCCTCTCTCTCACTCATCACCCCATCACATCTCTATTGATATGTCTTTGATCTCTTCCAAACCCTGAGTGCCTGTTCTAGAACATTCTCCCTTCCCCACTGGACAGACAAGTATAGGAACTGTGGGGATTTCTGGCCTTCCGTGAGGAATAAGTCAACTGTGAAATAATCATCATTCTTTTATATAACTGTGTGATTTTTAAAAAATTTTTATAGTAATTGCTGGTATGATTGTAATTCACTGTAATTCATGAATCAGTGACACACTGTTTCCAAGGAATGATTAGCATAAAACCCTTTCTGAATGTCAATATTTGTAGCACAGCGAGAAGGAGGTGGAGGTATCCCCGTGGGCCGAATTAACTGGGCCATTCGTCGTCGATTCGAGCAGAGATGAGGACAGACTAACAGAGGACAGCACTGGAGCCGGAGAGACCGCAGGCCCATCAGAGTTGGGGGGTGGGGGGCCAGAACTGCTCTGGGTGCACAGTATCTAAAGACCAGGCTTGCTCACCCTCTTTACTTTAAAAACTTGGGTTCATCTGCGTGACTTCATGCACTATTTTTTCCTGCGCGACAGACTTGAGAGGTGCCCTTCACACCGGTGAGGCCTCCGCACCCCCGAGAAGAAGGCATGGGAGAGCAGTGAGCCCCCCAAAGCTCTGTAACCTTGAACTCGATTCTATACAGTAGGCTTTGGCCATCAGGTGTGCAGGAACACAACCAGTGCGTCATAAATTCGCCGACGTCATCCTCAGTGCTAACGGATGTTTCAGTTAAATGCCAACGTGGATTATCCAAGCTAGAGCGTCACCCCATGAGCACACACAGCACCCAGCCCAGGGCCTTGAATAGGGCAGGGTTTCAATGAATATTTGTGAAATGCAGGAATGAATAATTAAGAGGTGCTTCTCCTGCAGACTAACCTCTTCCAGGAACTTCTCTTGCTCCATCATCTCCCTCGTCCCCCCAGCGGACATCTGGGCCTCGTTGTAATTCCCAGCACGTATCCGCTCGGCCCCTTCCATGCCAGACTCCTTCTCTAGAATTCAGGCGGAAAATTGAACGTTCACATATTCAATTCCACGGGCCCTTTCCTTCAGCTCCGTGTCCTGTAGTGCCCCCAGCACTCAGCCGGTTGGGTCCTAATCCTCGCTCTCACGCCGAGGGCCACAGACAAGCCATTTGCGTTCCCGCTGTCTGTTCACCACCCGGCTTCCGCTCGCCTGGTGGTGTGTGGCGAGGACCCGGGGCCATTATCCTGCCAGTGCACCGTGCGGATTCTAAACCACGATCAAATCAGGAGGCACAGTTAACTGAGCAGCTCTACAAGTAAAATGACTTCTCAGTACACGGTGTTATTGCTGACACGAGTGGATGGACCTCTAAGCAACTGTTGAAAGTCTTCCCGGGTATCGGACATCAATCACAATGACTCCCAGGAGGAGGACGCACGTGCCGTGAGTGGGGACCCGCTGTGGACGAGGGAAGGCATCTCACACTGCTAGGAAGACGGGAAGGAAGGTGGGCCTGACGTCGCACTGAGTCGCCAATGGGCAGTGGGCCAGGCCCCGGAGGTCAGCTCGCTCAGAGGAGGCCCCCAGCCACGAGGCAGGCAGTGTGGGATTCATCCGTCGGCCATCAAAGCCACGGGGACGTCAGGAGGGGGACTGAGATGACAAAGCCTGTGCCAAGAGACTACTTGGCAGCAATAAGAAGGGATGGGGGTGCAGAAAGGAGGGAGCGGGGGAGGCCCATGGGCGGGAGCCACCAAAGTGTGACACCAGAGCCAAGGAAGGAGGGGGTCCCCGAGTGTGAGCACTGGGGTCCCCGAGCACCTGCCCTCACATAGGCTGTGGGCCACATGGGGTTGCTCTTGTTTACATATCCAGTTGTCATTGTTTCAGTATTGGGACAGTCCCCTGAAGAGCTTGGGTTTCTAGACTGTCTTTCCAAGGCAGGGGCGTGCAAACAAAGCAGCCGTAAGCTCATGCCCTCGTGGCAGTCACCGGAGGCCCCTGTGATCCCCAGGTCACCAGAGGCCTCGCCCCGCCCGGCAGTCCCGTGTCGGCCGCCACGTCCCACCCAGCTCACGTCTGCTGCCCGCACCCCCACTAACACACATGCATTTCGCTGTAAGCATTTGATTTTAAGCTCTTTGATTGTTGTCATGGAACTTGAAGAAAAATGAGTCACCGAGGAGTTACGGGAACAAATGGAGAAAGGGTTAGTGATGACCCCGGCGTCTCTGGAGGGACATGGGCCCACGAACCGGAGCTGGTGGCAAACGCTGACAGAAACGGAGAGCCTGGCCCGTGTGTGGTCTGAGTCCGTGAAGGGCTCCCTCCGGGCACCGGGGGATACCCGCCCCGACGTCCGGAGAGCCCCGAGGCCATGACTGCATCGAGCACCGAGCACCGAGCGCCGTGAGCGGACCTTCAGAGAATTCACAAAGCAGAGGCGGCGGGGGCTGAGGACCGAGGGCACCACGTGACTACTGGGACGGCAGGCGGGGACAGAGCGCTCTTAATGGAAATAGGAAACTCCCAATGGGAACCTGGCCATGAATTTGGACACTTATTCAGGCAAAATTTTCATCCTGCGGTTTCTTCGGCAGGAAGCGGTGCTGGGCGTGTGTGTGTGTGTGTGTGTGTGTGTGTGTGTGTGAACCTGGACAGGGTAGTTAATAGGCCTCCTGCAGCTACAAAGTGGTTTATAAATATTTAACACAGACGTCGAAACGGGTTCCGTACCTCATTAACATGTAACAGTCTTACAGTGTTCTCCAATTCAACACTCTCTCCCTACAGTAACTATCAGATGAATAATAAACTACTCAAAATTTGCACTCCTAGAGACTTTCTTCCTTGAACAAAAAATAGTTATTATCTCAATACAAAGCTCAGGCAGTTAAAGTTTTCTATTTTGCTGTTGATTCGTGGTCAGATATAACCGGGCCTGTGGGCCTGGGCTAATTAATGCATTGAGCAGCACATGTTCGATAAATGTAGACACCAACCAAAACACAGGAAATAAAGTCCCAAGATGCTTAGAGATATATACTTACAGACATGTCTATCTCTATAGCTATATTTATAGATGATACAGTTATATAATTATGGATGCATCGATGTCTAAATATAGATATTAGGATATATGTACATTAACCCCACCAGACCGCCGTACCGATTTCTCGGTCATTTCCGAACCCGCCACTAGACCACTGTACCTAATTTTTGGTGCTCTGCCTCGTACGTGAAAAAAATGCGTCACGAACTAAAAATATCCAACCAATGGTGGTCAAACCTCATGGTGGGCCATTGCAAATGTCTGCCCCCATGTGTTTGAATCGACTTTGTGTGGTTTCATGTGAAAAAATTCTGAAAATTCACCATGAAACGAGCGGCTGATGAACCAAGCACTGCAGTAGGAAAGCGAAGCAGGTCTACGCTTATCGCAGTCCAACAGGTGATCGGTACTTGGGTGGATTCAGGCTCCGAGGAGTCAGAATTTCATCAGGGATACGTTTCCAGTTCAAGTGGCACAGACGTTAGAGCTCGAGTGATGAGGAGAATCTTGAACCTTATAGATCTAGAGTAGATCGATAGTAAGAGAAGGGGGGCGTGTCCCTCAAACAGCTGATGGGGGAGGTCTAGATGGTGACGAAGGTTGGACAAGGAATTCTGTATCACCAAATACAGATCGGAATTTCAGTGAGGGTGGAAAAGGCCCAGGGAACATCCCTGGATCCATCGCAGTTAGGTCTGGTAGGGTTAAGAAATATCTCCAAATTGTTAGCACAAGGACTAACACAATAATGGATAGTTCAATGAGAATAACTTAAAAAATAACTGCTAAGAATAGGAAATACATAAGGCAATTGGGGGAGTAGACATAAAGGCTGTATCATGCCTACTCTAATATTTCAGGTAAAATCACTAAATTATTCACAGCAGCAAAACTCAAAAAAAAAACCAACCTGATTAATATGGAAAAACAAGGCTAGTAAATTAAAGTTTTGCTAATACCTGGAAACAACGAAGTTACTATTGATAGTTGCATGAACACGGGCAGTGCAAATTAGTCTACCTACCTACTACAGCCACCTACCTCAACGTGCTTAAAGGTGTAACTGATGAGACAGAGACTCCGGCGGGTCCCAAAACCCTGGGGAAGCTCTTTTCAAACACAGAATCGTGGATTCCCATATTTTTATCCTCATATTTCCTCTTGTTTTTGCTTTCTGACGACTCATGCCGTGTTATCTGGTACTTAGCTATCCAAACGTTTTAAAGTTTTGCTTTAAAAATGAATTTCGGAAATTTTCAAGTGGCCTGTCTTGATCTCTTGATTTCTTTTTCTCCTGAATTCAACCTCGTAGTGGACTAAGAGTGTGTTCTGTTTTCTTTGTTTGCATTTCCTGAGTCTGCATTTTTCTTATTTATTCTCAACACTCACGTTTCCGAGTGGATCCATTTTACTTAGGGACGTAACCTGGGACGCTTTTGCTTCTGATAGGTAAATCTGGGCGTTTGTGTTTACACGTTGTACACATAGTTGGTGTCACTTCTGTAACACTTTCTCTCGTTTTCTGTTTTTATTTTTCCAGTAAGAATTTTCACTGCATGATCTGTGTTTTGGTTAGTTTTGCTTTCTTATTAGTTTTGTTTCCTGTTCTGCTACCCAACATTTACTTTTGTTGTAATTATTTCTGATAAACATTTTGTGTGATCATTCTACTTCTTCCTGTGCTCACACAGTATCTGTTGATTCCCGCTGGCGCATTAATGCAGGAATTCACGGGTTTCGCCCTCTCTTCCCGCCTTCCCTCTGTCCGGGTGCACTTCAGCCTTTCTCAGGGCTCCCCTTTTCAAGGTACCACTGCGATGGCCCTGCGGCCTCCAACCCCGCTCCTCCGTCATCGCTTCGCCCCGGTTGCGTACACCTGTGTCCAGTTACTCCTCAGCAACGTCTCCCATCTGGCATTTTCGACAGGAAGAGCTCCTTGAGACCGCGCTCCCAGGATGCTTTCGGTGTTTGGGGGGGTAGGTGTCGGTAAGCGGATGGCGGTTGGATCAGCTATAAAATTACTGAGTGACACTTTTCTTGGCGTCCTTGTAAGCAGCATCACTCCGACAGCATCGAGGGCTCCGGCCCCACTGCTGAAGCCGGCCTGCGCCGGCCCCTCGCAGGGTGATTATCCTCTGGGGCTGGGGGCCCGCGGCACTCGTGTTTCTGTAGCTCTGACGGGCAGCGGCTTCCCTGGAACATCTTTGCTTTGTTCGCTTTTCAACGGAGGATGTGGAGTCTTCGTACATTTCTTAAAAATAACCTTCGATTGTCCGTGCAGGTATTTTGCTGTGGCTTTGAGTCTCTATTCAGTGGATGCCAAATAGGTATTTAACGAATGTCCTTGGCCTGTCTGCTCTGGGGACAGTTTATTCACAGTATTTGTTAACTCTAGGCTTATTTTTAATTTGTGACACTCGTGTTTCTGAGCTCTGTGCTCTTTCTCAGGCCCTGGGCTCCCGGCAGCCTTGCTCTGTCGTTCAAGTTTTCCATGTGACTTCCACTGCCGTGGCGGGGTCACTGTTGCGTTGGTCTTCCCGCGTCATTCCCGCACGTGGCCTGGCCCGGCTCGCGCACTGTGGGTCTGGGACTAACTTGACTACAAGCGATCGCTCCATTCAAGGTCACGGCCTTCGCCGAGAGGACCCCGCGTGGGCCCGGTGGGAAGGGCCGACAGAGTGCCTGTCGCCTTGGGGTTTCCCAGTTTCTTTCCCCTCCGACGGGGCTCTTCCTGGGAGCGCCCGGGGCGAGCTCCTTGTGCACGTCCTCCCGGTATTAAAAAGGCGAACCCGCAATCAGACCTGGCACCTTTCACAAAAATGAACACCCCCGCCTCCTCGGGAGTGGAAGAAAGAAATACGTGCTTGCACGTGTGTCTGCGTCATGCCTAATAATACGCACAATTTTTTCAATCTTTCTAATTAAATTATTTGGACGGGCTGAGCGAAAGAGGGAGCCCAACATACCATGTACCACTGCAGTCGCGGGGAGCCGACGGGCTCGCCTGCTTGTGGGGAGCCGACGGGCTCGCCTGCTTGTGTCCTTAGCCAACGTTCAGGAAGTCAGCTTGCCCTGTGACCCCAATTCTCTGAGCGCTCTAACAAGAGCTGCTCGTTTTCGGTTCGTTTGGCTTTTTTCTTGTAAGGACAGGACCGACAGCCTCCACGTGCCTCTTCATGGTGTCGTCACGCCGCACGTGCCTGTCAATCGCCCGTCAGGAACTGGGCGCACGCGTCGGACGAGTCGCTGAAAGAAACTCACTGAAGCCGGAAGCAGCCTCTCACAACCACCCCAGCGGGTCACGGACGCGGATGGGTCCCTAGAACACTCTCCAGGATGGGCCCGCCCTCCAGAAGCCAATTCCGGGGTTTTGGGGTCCCCCTCGTAGGGAAGCGCCTGGTTTATTAAACCGGCCCACCCATCTGGAGGGGCCTGGTCCCCCCCAGTCGCTCCTTGCCCTCCCTGGACGGGGCCCGTGTGCGAACCAGCTGTAAAAACAAGGTGAAGGGCGTTGGAGAACTCTGCGTAACTTTGGACAATTTTCTGTAAGTCTGAAATATTTGAAAATCAAAGTGAACAAAGTCTGTCATAGAAACGTATGCTTTAATCAAGCCGTCCAGTTTTTGTGTGGAAAACACCGTTCTAATTTTAAAACGTTGCTTTTTCTTACTTTTAGCCTTAAAAATTGATTTTGATTGTTACTTCTTACCTAGTCCACATTTTTCAAAGAAACGTCAGAGTCACACTTCTTGTTACATTATATCCCAGATCACATCGCATCCCTAAAGCAGGAGAAGTGTAGCTGTTCACCCTGACAATTAACTGGAACGTTCCACTCACAACCAACACGCAGTCTAACCACTGGCGTCTTCCTTTTCATCAGAAAAAGTCCATATACCCCTCTCACCCCACAGTCAATACAGTGCCACCCCCGACCTAATTAATGACACCGAGTGGCGGGAATGCGAGCCCGGTGGGGTTGGGGCTCCGGGTAACCCCACACCCTGTTTTCTCCAGTGAGTCACCTGCAAACAGGGGCTCAACTGCGTCCCTCTGCGCATCCTGCGGGAAGCCATTCTCATGCCAGCCAAGCTACTTTTCTCTGCCAAAAGCAAGGGGAGTATTTTCAACGCCACCAAGAGTGTCAGCGTGCCCAGACAATGCCTGAAGTGAGCAACGATTTCATTGGTTTTTACGGGTCCCCTGGCAGCCGAATGCCAAGAAGCCTGTGGGGGAAGGTGACAACTGAGTCAGGTGGGCCGTTCGCAGAAGGCTTCAGCACGGGCCAACGTCCGCGGATGCTTCAGAGTTGAATTCAAAGCTGTGTGTCTGCAGGCGGAAGCTGTGCAGACAGACGTGATGCACCTGGAAGCATGTAGGCAACGGGGCCGGCGTGGGAGAGGGGGACAGGGGACACAGCCAGCGCGGGCCTCCTGCTGTGTGCGCGGAGTGGCGTGGCGGTCCCGGCGCTCCAGGGCTCACACTTAGGACTTGCACGCACCCCCGACGGCCGTCGGAGAAGGCGAACGGCCTGTGCAGATCCGGGAGCCT
Organism: Lyroderma lyra; assembly: GCA_004026885.1. Classification (NCBI taxonomy): domain Eukaryota; kingdom Metazoa; phylum Chordata; class Mammalia; order Chiroptera; family Megadermatidae; genus Lyroderma; species Lyroderma lyra. The sequence continues at coordinate 19,266 of PVJL010012446.1, read as the reverse complement.
GTCTCCGGGCGGCCAAGTCACACGGGTCTCAGGAAGGCATGTCTGTCCCCGTGGCATGGGAGGTCCCCGTCGCCCACGTGATGCAGCGCCGTGCCGGCAGCCCCCCGGCCCCCCGAACGCTCACCTCCCTCGGGTCCGTCCTGCCCTCCCGCACCTGGAGCCTGCTCCCGGGCCTCCCATGAGCATTTGCAAACCTCGCCGGCGTCTCACAGCCGCCGCCTCCGTCCACGTTTCCGCGTGTCCCCCGTGTCCGGACGCCCACCCGAATCCCACCCTGCCTGACACGGCTGCCGTCCGCTGTGACCACAGGGTCCCCCCGTCGGGGGAGGGTCCTTGGACAATACCCACTTTTCACTGTCCATGACGCCTGAGCCGTGACCCCACCACGACGCACCCCCTTTCCTTCTCAGCTTCACCTGACGCGTGCTCCCCTCCCGGCTAGTAAACGACGGCCCCGGCGCAGCGCAGCCTGTCCGGCACACGCCTCAGAGCCCACGGCTACACTGACCGCCGGGCACGGTGCGCCAGCGCTTCGTGTCCAAATCCCGCGTCCCCGTGAGCGCTCCTTACGGGCCGGGGGGCAGGAGAGCCCATCAGGAGCGGTCCCGCCCTCCCCTGGCGCCTCCAAGTCCCCCCGGGCCCTGATCCACTCACCCACGGCCTTCTTCACGTCCCCACGTAGGTCTCAGGGGGCTCACCTCTTACCTATAGAGCTTCTGTCCGGCCCTGCCGCGGATCCTCCGCAGGAAATGCCATGTTTCTTCTATCTCATTCGCATCTGAGCATCTGTCAGTCTAAAGAGGGGTCCCTGGCCCCCACCCGCTGCTGCCCCCACCGTGACGGGCCTCCCTGCTCTGCCCTGCCTACGTCTGCGAGCCAGCAGGGCCTGCAGAGATGTCACCAGCGGCCCCACACTGCTTCGGCCCCCGGTCACACGCGCTGCACTTCTCAGGGCAGGGAGCGCAGCTGAGCCCCCGGGAGACACGGGCTCTAGCTTCATTAAGGACAGGAGGTGGGAGACCTGCAGGCCCCAGGCCCTGATTTGTATTTCTGTTAGCACAGACCCTGAAGAGACGCTGTGCGGTCAGGGGATTAGGAGACGAGCCTGCACAAAGAACAGGGCCTTCCTCAGCTGTCCAGTCCAGTGCTGGAAGCTTACTAATCCATGCGCCTGACTCACAGTTCCTTCTGGTGCAGAAAACAATTTTAATGCTTTTCTCCATTTCTTTGGTTATTTTTTAAAACTTTTTCAGCAGTTCCCCCTACTTAATTACATGACAGAACATGCTGAGCCCATTAGTGAAGTCTGACAGGTGACCGAGAGCGCTCCGTATTATTCTTTCCGGAGGCGAACAGAGAGTCAACCCGACGGCGAACCCTGAATTCCGTATTTGCATGAAGAGCTCCGGGAGGGTGGCCCCCTTCCAACAGCGGGAGGAATACGTGAGTCTTCACGACAGCCACGCAGTTCGGGGAACGGTCCACATTTCCACCCCTTACAAGTCCATCTCGGATTATTTAATAAAAATCGAGGTTCGTGACTGTCAGTTGAGCCATCAGGATCATGACCTAAGACAGGCCAGATTGACAAGGCTGGGGACGATGACCAAAATAAAACGGGAAACCTCTCGGATGTACTGTTATTCGCAAAACAGACGCACCAGCAGGGCTGGAGCTGCGTCCCGCCTCACCCACCCGTCAGTGCCACGGACGACATGTGGACTGTGACCAGAAAGCGGGGCTCTGAGCACCCGCACTTAGCTAACTGGACTCATGTCTCAGACACTCAGTTTCTGAAAACACAGTAAACACCTGACAGAATGTGTCACGTGTCCCTGGGTTGTCTGTGAAATCACAGTGAGCACACTGAGATTGGAAATGTGTGTGAGTGTGAGTGTGTGTGTGTGTACTTTGTACGTCCAAAAAGCATCCAGCCTCGTCATATGAAAACTAGAGACATTTACGGCTGGACGATTTTCGGGGAGCCCTCGTGCGCATGTATACTCGGGTGCATGTGACATCACACCTTGCTCGCTGTGCCTCTGTGTGACAAGTTACGTCCAATGTGACCCTGAGGACTTCTGTTTTCAACATCTGACCGTTCATCAAACAGCCTCCTTTTTGACCGCTGGTACTTGAAGAGGCAGAATAAGATAATGGTTAAAGGTTCTGGAGTCAGACACAGTACCCTAATTTCACATCTAAGGTTATGATCCCAAATCAGAGACCTGGGAGAGAATTCAATAAACTGATACAAGCCTAGTTTCTAGGAAAGTGTGTAGCACACTCCGTACGTGTCAGTTCTTAGCTGTCTTGTCAGTCTCTTAGTTCAGTGTCCAATTCGCTCTCACGAGTGGGCATGACGGTGACAGTCCCCAGTCTGGCGTCATTATCACCAGCCTCGCCTTGGAAGACCTGCACTTGTGACGTCAACAAAAGCTTGAACTGGTTGTGCGGCGGGTGAGACCTGGGTTCCTCCCTTCTCCTGCACGACAGAGCCACCTGGGTGGCGGTTACACGAATTCCCTCGTTGGGCGCTGCGCTCTGCTTACGAAAAGGCACGTTCTGAGAACGGGGCGCTTCCTTCCAGAAATGATGGGCTCTGCTTTCCTCCCTTCTTTCCCGGTGAGCCCTTCGGACGTGAGCAGGAATCTGCCACGTGGCTGGACGCGCACTGTTTCACGTTGACGCCAACGCTAACGTCAAGCAGCATTGCTGCCAGTGCAAGAACGAAGGAGAATCGAACTCGTCTATCTAGCAGAGGACAACCTAGCTGTCCCCTTTATTTTAGCTGACTTTGGCACTTAGGCTGATGTGTCCCATTTCCTTTGCTCCAGCTCATGTCAAGGTTAAAGCAAATTTCTCCCGCACTTAGTTCCAAGAGCAGAACCTTGCGGACGCCGGGCTGGAGCCGTTTATCCTCAGTGGAATCTGTGAACATTAAACAGAACTTACGTAATCGGAGTGAGGACAGACTCCGAAGCCATCTGACGCAACGCCCGCGTTTTACAGGAGAGGGAACCACGTCTCAGAATGACGAGCTCACAAAGCTCCTGCCATGTGTCTGCCCTAAGGACACGCCCCGATGCGCGGCGGTGCTGGCCCTACTTGTCATGTGGTTCCTTCCCATGTCCGCGTGCGGAAGTCATTTGTCCCGAGCCCTCGCCCAGCCATTCGCCCGCAGGCGCTGGCTCGTGGTCGCTGGGGACAACGTCCTACCCGGTCTTCTGGTGGGCAGGGGAGGGGACTTCCTCTCAGCGTCGCTGTCATCTCATTCGTGTTCCACGAGCACGGTGTCCGGCCCTGAGTAACGCGGCTATATACGTTTGCACAACTCTGCACTAAAACGACGCGTCACGACCCATTTTCTTATAAAACGGAGAAACGCCGTAGACCAGATTCGGGGGACATTAACACTAAGAACGACATCGGGGCTCATCGCCTCCCACTGCCTCTTTATCTCGCGGGCCCCTCGGTAAACCTGGGGAGGAGACGTGCGCCGGCCTGCAGGGAAAACTGAAAGGTGGGGAGCAGAGCGCGAGCTGCAGAGGAGCCGCGGCGCCAGGGAAGGCGGCCATCGGGGCGGCCGAGGGCTCGCGGCTTCGTGGCGGAGCCCCGCGTGCAGGCAGACCCGCCGGGGCGCCTTCTGGGGGCGCGCGACACCGGCCACGCGCTCGGCCTACTTACGGGCTGGCCAGTGCCAGGGAAGGGGAAGAATAGCCCTCATGTGACAGTACTGCCATTTTTCCGGCAACATCTGAAATATAAAAAAAATTAAAAAGAGGAAAAGACTCTATTCCTCTGACTTGTTTTGCTAGGCACTGTGGTACCCCCCCCAACACCCCAGTAACACCCAGCCCCTCCTTATGGGTTCACGTGTATTTAGGCTCATCGGCCCCGAGTGCAGGGGAGCCACCATCACGAATCGATGGTGAATCCGCGTTTCCCAAACTTACACACACCCATTTGTGGGACACTCGTCCCATCGGAGCTGCTGCCGGTGCAGACAGCTTCGGGGAAGGTCCGCCCAGGAGAAGAAGGTTCTGGGAGGATCCTTACTTGAAGATGACGGGCCCCGGGCGTGGCTGCACCGACGGTGAGATGCCAGCAGCGCCCGGCTCCTGCCCCGCCGTCTCCTCCACGGGGTTTGCACCCCCCGGCCTGGGAGGTAGCGGGGCTCCTGCTGCCGACCCAGAGCCCTGAGGTCTCCCTGGGGTTTCCTCATGCGGCCGCAGCGGGTCCCCGCTGTGTGGCCCTGGGCTTGTAAAGCACTTACGGCGATGGACTGCGGGGTCGGACGCGCCCTTCCTCCGGCGGGCGGCCAGCCCCGCCCTGGAAGCTGGAGCCCAGGGCCGGCGGGTCCTCTGACGCCCTGACAGTCACCCTCGGAGTGGCGCCTGGGGCTTCTGTGCCGCCGGAGCATCTGCTGAGAGGCCAACGGGCAGCAGGGCACTGAAAACGCGCCCGTCTCTTCCTCACGGCCAGCGACAAGGTCAGCCACGGAACGCGACGGCTCCAGCAGAACACAAGGGCAAGTTCCCGCCTTGGATTACGTCCCAGGTGTCACGTCTTCGATTTTTATCTTACGCTTCACAACACAGCATCTGTTCGGAGGCAGACACTGGGGACCGGAGGGGAAGCCCAGAGGGCACGGGACGGGCGGGGACAGAAGTCCCGCGTGCACCTGCGGTGTCCCTCACCCTCAGCCAGCGGCAGAGGCCAGGACAGCTGCGCTGTGCCGTTCGTTACTGACGACACCTTTCAAGGCGGCTCGCTCGCCCGATCCGCGGATGCTCATTTGGACAGACGCTTCCCGTCCTGCACCCCTGCCCCCGCCATCCTGCCGGGAAGCGGCCCTCTAATTTGCCCTGGCGCCAGCCAGCTTCTGCCGTTGAAACGAGGGTTCAAAACGGTGCCCGGTGTTCAGGGCAGCCAGTCGATTTGGGAAACGCTTTCCTGCATAAATGTATCCGAAGGCATCTGCCCGCAAGACCGACGTGAAAGGGGGCCGTCCTTTCCCTCTCGTACCATGTAATTGTCGTATCTCAGAGTTGGAAATGCCAGGGCCACCCCACATCCTTTTCAAGGCACGTGGAGTTCAGAACAGAGTACAGATGGGCTGAACACGAACGCCGACCGGCCACGTGGACCAACTCTCGAGGATGAGGCCCTGAGAGGAGTGTTTTCTCCTCCAGGTACAGAAACTAAATAGAAAGGAATGAGCCTGTCGATGCAGGTCGTGAGGGACAGGCCACGCTCAGCGACAGTGAGGGGCACGAACGTGCTCCCTTCGGTGCGTGTCCGGACTTGGTCAGTAGGGTCAGGGGTACCGGACAACACGGCGCTGAGACACGTACACGCCGCGCAGAGGGAGAACCCCGAGACGTCTGTGACTCATGTGGCACTGGGGACTCATTATGGGTTGTATTCCCTGTGCCGTGCTTTACATCTGTGACTGTGTTTTAACTAGCGTTGACGTTTGATACGATTTTGTATTAGTTTCAGGTGTGCAGCACAGTGGTCAGACATTCACACGACGTGCGAAGCGATCCCCCCAGTCAGTCTAGCACCCACTGGACACCCTACACAGCTTTTACAGTGTTACTGATCATACTCCCCGTCCTGCACGTTGCATCCCCATGAGTACTCTGAACTCCACGCTGGTACTGCTGAACCCCTTCATCTTTCTCACCCAGGCCCCCCCGCCCCTCCCACCTGGCAACCCTCAGTCTGCATCTGTGAGTCTGTTTCTGTTGTGTTGGTTCCTCGGATTCTGTTCTTTAGATTCCACATGTAAGTCCGATCACGTGGCATTCGTCTTTCTCTGTCTGACTTATTTCACTTAGCACAATACCCTCCAGTCTGTCACGGTGTCACTCTGCTTCTGGTGTCACACTCCACTGTACACATGCACCACAATGTCTTTATCCGCTCGTCTATGTTGATGGGCGTTTTGGTGGTTCCCACATCTTGGTTATCCTTTGCCAAACAGCGAGCTCAGCAGTCACCCTCCTTTGCACATCTGCTGGGTTTGGGATTGTGCAGAGAGCATCGTCATGGCTGCATGGCACACGTGTGTGAGTGCACAGGATTCCACAGCAGGTGACAGAGGCGAGAGGACAGACTTCACAGCAGAAGACGTTCTCCAGAGGGGTTGGGACAGCCTGCCAGTGGGCGTGCGGACACCCCTGCCCGGAGACACCGGCCCCGCTAACCACTCGGAGCTTGCAGACTGAAGGAATTTCAAGCAATGGCAGACTGTCACCAAGACCAGGGACAACCCAAAATCTTACTATCGTGGGGAAAAAAATAAGTCCTGGGATTTCAAATCATTTGAAGGACAATAAACAGGAAAAAAATGTGAATAAATCAGAAACTTGAATAATATTTTAATTAAAACCAAAGAAAAATGACCCTAAAACATGACGTCAGAAGCCAGAATGCGCCTTACAAACACCACAAAACCGGATGGTTTGAGATGGCTCTGTAACAATAAATAAAAATAAGGCCCTGGTCTCCCAGAAGCTCTCCGGTAGGACGCGGAAAATCGGGCGGGGGCCGTGATGCCCTGCGGGTGTGTGCAGACGTGTCCTGCTGTAAGGAGATGCGAATACCTCGTTAGAAAATCAAGCCCTCAGAAAACGTACTCGTGTTACGGAAACAGTGGTCATTGCAGCGTGTCAGAAATAAAACCAGAAAACCAGCCGTTAAAACTGCCCATAAAATGACAGGCAGAAAGACTGGCATCGGGCAAGTATAACAATTCCGAAAGATTTTTTTTCTAAATGTCGTCTAAACACTTGTTTTTGTTTCCCAAAATGAGTGACAAGCACCAGCAGCAGCTGGCGGCCCCTGTCCCCTCCCCGTGGTGGCCCCACCAGGCCAGCCAGGAAGTGGGACAAGGCCGAGCAGGAGGCCCTTGGTCTCCAGGACAAGGAACGGCAGATGAGCTGCTGGGGAAAATGAAAGGCTTTAAAATACCCTCGAGGGAACTGATCAATCCACCAGATTTTTTAAAAATTAAATAAAAATTTGAATATCATTAAAAGTTCATATTCTATGCAAATATTATACATAATATATGCACGTATGTACACATACCGATACAGAATTTTCAGTCTAATGAATAGTGAATAATACTGCACAGCTACGGAGCACAGGGCAGCAAAGCGAGTCTCTAATTCCCAAGAAGCATCGCACAGAACTCTCACTACTGAGATCGGCGGTAAAGCCGACCTTTAAAAATCGTATGTCCAGGAAACAAAAATCGTATGTCTAGAAAGTCCATTACATACAACCACCTTAAGCCTTGGAATAAAGAAGAATTGTTAAAAACTCATAAAACACTTAAAAGTAGAACATAGTGAATGCGTACACAGAGTGTGGTACTAAAACAGCATATAAAAGGAAATTCATAACTTTAAATACATTTATCAGAGAAACAGAATGAAAAACCATGAACACAAAAACTAGACTAGGAGCTGTCCATGTAACCGAGGGAGGAGGCAGAGGCACGACAAAGGTCAGGGAGGAAGGCCATGAAAGCAGTAAGGGACGTCATTACGGTCCAATGACAACAGAATAGACAAGGTTAAAAAAAAAGGTTTAGATGTGGATTAAGAGGAGAAAAAATTATCTGGAAAGATTATCCAAGAAAAAACAGAACAGAAATAATAAAATAAAAAATTTTAACGTTTAAGAATTACAGAAAAAATAGACATATCCAAAATAATAATTATGCATTAATATATTTAATGCATATTAATTGAAAGATATGCACAAGCAATTAAAAAGCTAAAGATCTTCATTTACACACGCACGCGCATGCGCGCGCACACACACACACACACACACACACACACACAGAACCATAATGTCTTAAAGGTTACTGCTTTCAAATTCTCATAAAAAAATTAACCCCTGTAAGATAAAATTTATTACAAACATTTAACAATTAGCTGTGTACTTTATCCTATTTCTTTATACCTCATGTAGTATATATTGATTTTTAAAATAAGAAAGATTGAAAATCATACCCTATTTTACTTTTTAACTTTAAACCGCTAACATTATATTTATAATGTTGTCATCTGACAGCAGATGATGAAATAGATGGTTAAATTAATTCAAGAAATGCAAGCGCAGTTTAGTATCAGGAAAATTATCACTGGCATTGAAAATATTAATATATTACATGACTGTCTCAGTAGACACAGAAAGCATCTGATGAAATTCAATATAATTTAACTCTCAAACATAGTAAACTTAAGTGGATGACGTTCATATACCGAATTACAACAAAAACACAACCTCAAACACTTAGGATAACTTACATCTTCTGAAAACAAGGTTACAGGGCTATTTACTCTCACTGTTATTCTTTAATGCAGAATGGAAGGTCCTAGAAAATCCCCTGCAGGATGGAGCAGACAACAAGAGGCTTGAAAGCGAGCAGAACCGTCCTACTTGTAAATCACAGCACCTTACAGAATCAAGCAGCCGCCTGGAGGGACTGGCGAGGGAGTTAGCAAGGTCACCTTACAGAAATGAGGAGTGGTTATTTATACCAGAAAATACACTACGCAAGGTAAAATATGTTTTTATAAATACTAAAAAGGTGCGTATAAACAGTCAGTAAAAGCAGACGACTGTTATGTTGAAAATTAGAATTCTATTTGAAGAAAAAGGAGACCACGGGACTGGAGAGTTATGCAACTTTTATGGATGGGGCCACTGACTGAAGAAAACTGTCAGTCTCAAACCTCTCCACATTAATGTATAATATCATTGTCATGTCATGTGCATCAAGATTCCCACACATATTTTCCCAAATGTATAAAAAGTCTACCACAATTTTGAAAAACAAGAGCAATGAGAATAAATATGTCTTAGCAGATAGCAAGGCATACTAAACGAGTAGAATAGAAATGAGTAACAAATACAAAATATAAACTAATAGTAAAAAATATGGTAGTACCAACCTCGACAAAGACAGATGGCCAAATGGGATAGGACAGTTCGGTATCAGATCCACGTGTGCACGAACACCCTGCATACGGTCTCCATGTACACACACGCGTGCACAAACGCAGACGCAGAATTCCATGTCCGGGGGATCTCACACACACACCCCCGAAGGTTCACGAAGGCTCCGCCGTTCCTGACACAGGTAGGGTCCTTGCCTTACCCGGCCCCACGCGTCCGTGAGGAGGTCTGTCTGCACACGCGTGTCCGCGGCACTGCTGACGGTGCTGATGGGAAATTCCATGAATAAAGTACAGAGTTGACTGCGTGCCAAGGCCTGCTGAATTCCGGCCACGTGGTAAATACCCATCGGTGCCACGGGGCGCTGCGTGGTTACTAGAAAGAGTGAGCTGGAATGTAGAGCGTTGCACAGACACAGCTTTAGTAGGCAGTGTTGTGTTAAAAACCGCGCGTGTGCGCGTCTGCGTGTGTATTAACACAATCCGTGTAAAGCCGTGCACGCACGATGCCACGGGACGAGACTACGGACGACTTTGTCACGTAAGGATCAGGCGACGCGCGAGGCACGTTGGGGTGCGCTTCCGTGGGACATGCAAAGGGGAGTGCCGATGGCAGACGAAGGGAAAAGAGACAGAAATGAAAGGGAGGAAGTGTGTCTAGCGTAAGTGTGGGAGCTCCAGGGATCACCTCCCCAGGGACGCAGGCACGGCTTGTGAAAATTATTGTAGGAAACCCCACGCAGCCAGTGTCTCTGCGTATCTCCTAAGGGCACACGGCCACCTGGCAATGACAACGAGTGCAGTGACACTCATTCAGGGAAATCTGCCGAGCCTCGGGCACAACGCCGAACGGCCATCACGCCCCGCCCCCAGTGCGATGCAGGACAAGGAGCTTCTCAGATCCCCACCCGGGCCGTCCCCAGGGCAGGGCGGAGCATCATGTGGCCGGGGTCCCCCACAGCTGCCGGCAAACTTAGCCGAGCAATCTGGGGTTCTCGCCCTGCATCCAGGCTCCATCTGTAGAATGGAAGCTCCCCGCTCCCAAGCATGGCAGCCTGACAACACGGGGGCCCAAGTGCTCCTGCCCCCGCTCACCCATCAGGTGGCACGTCCATGCTGAGAAGTGAGAGAAGGGGTCACCACCCTCATTCAGCACCCCACTACTAGAACAGGGGCATCGGTCTGGGAGAAGTGGGTTGATGTCCCTGCCACCACCCTTGGAGCGTTGGTACCATCCAGGACTTCCTGGGGGGGATGGAGTCCACAGGGGAAGTGGGTGCAGAGGTGAGATCGATGCTGTTCAAGGATACAAACTTGCAATAAGTGGCAAACAATACCCAGCGACTGAACGGACGGCGTACCGACCAGAGAAATACCGTACCACAATCACGTAGTGTGCCAGCGGTCTAAGTATGGCCCTGATGGCAACCGTGTCACAGTATGCAGGTGCATCAAGTTAGCGTGCGCACCTCCAGTTTACACATGCCCGGTCAGTGTCCGCGACGCCGAAACGTCAGTTTAGCAAAAGAACCTCAGGAAAGTCCATAGGGTCTCTGCGGACGCCACCAGAGGACTGACGGTGGGCAGAGCCCAGGGCCTTGTGCAAAACAACAGCCATCGAAGACAAGCAGCTGAGCCACAGGAACCCCCAGATGGTGGGTCCTCAAGTGTCATCGGCATGAGCAGCAACAAAAACCTAGAGCTGACACGCTAGGAAAGGAAGAGGAACAAACATGGATTTCCCACGCCCTCCATCAACCCAGGGCCAAGTAACAGATAATGGGGGTCCCCCTTTAGTTCACGGCCTGCTGGCATGATTCACAGGAGTCAGTCCTAAGCTGTCCCCTTAACTGCCTTGCCTGTCCCAGGGAAGCCACAACACAGGCTTGGGGGCACTTTCCCGGCCGCCTCCTGTCGCCCTGCGTGGCCCTGCCCCGCCTGGCCTGCCCTCTCCGCGCTGGAAATGTAGGTCATAAATTCTCTGTCAGTGGCATTCTTAGCTCCTTCCTGCCGACCCTCGGCCACCTCTTGAAATGAAAATCCCATGGGTACAATTTAAGGCCTAATGTCCCCAAGCACCGCGTAGTTCTTTGTATCGCTTTTACATCTTGGCGTGACAATTTAAGGGCTGTGTACCCTGCTGGGACTTCGGTGTGGAATTACATTGCCGCTCCTCACGCGACTGCAAGCACCCAGGACGGCACCTCCCGTGTGGAGCACAGAGACCGGTCCAATAATCAGTCCAGGCACCAACAAACCCACCCAAATGAAAGCGCCGCAAACGTAGCTTTAACTAGTTCGCTCAGCAACGAGCATGCACCCTTAATTCTTGATTAAATAACACGAATGCAGATTAACCCACCGAAGAGCTCACGTAAGACGACAGATAAAAAGTGACCCATTCGGGAGTTCCCTGGTGGTGTAGTAGCTTAAGGCTTCGGCGTTGGCGCTGTCAGCGCTGCGGCCTGGGTTCGATTCCCAGTCAGGGAGCTACCCACATACCAAAAAGCAAAAACAAAACAAAACAAAACAACAAAAAAAAAAACAAACAAAGAAGTGACCCATTCAAGGGGAGCCGAACAGGTAAGGCAGGGTCCTTAACACCATTCAGAAAATCCGAAGAACGTAACTGAAAGATCACCGCCATGATTTTCTCTTGGAAATTGAAAATTTGTGAAACAGTCAAACCTCTCCACCACCCCATCCCGACACTGTGAAGTCCAAGAAGCATATTTTCTCACCGAGGACTTGTGTCCACAGGCTGGTGGTGTTGGACAACTCACGCGGACGGTTCAGCGACGACGTTTTCCTTTTCCCTCCCCAGTCGGCTACTGACACGACGGCTCTCCGTAGGTCGGCTCGTGTCTGACGGGAAACGTCACTGTACGCGAGACAGGGGAGACTGAGCAAACAGACTCAGATCCGAGAGAAGCAGCAGCCGAGACGGAGTTCTGGTTAGCAGATTCCACTGAGGCCACGTGTGGGAGTGTGACTTGAGGAAACGGACTTGGACTTGGGAGACGGGACCATCAGCAGATGCTCGTGCAAAGGCCGCCCTTGGGCAAAAGCGGTCCTCGCCCCGCCGCGGGGCCCGCGTTCTCGGCTGAGGGCCTCGGCGCTGTCACGGGGCTCTGCGCACCCCTTCTCTCTGCAGATTTCCTACCTACTCTTCTGCTGGGACTTCCAATTGGCGCAGTTTTTAAAAATAAAGTTGGTATCGTGTAACAGCATTAAAATTTACACGGAGTCTTAAAGGAAATACGTGACTTCAATTTGACCTATTGCTGAAGACGACCTTTTGTCCAATGTGTATTTCGGAACCCCCCCCCCCCGACAGTGCGATCTCTAAGAGGAATGTCCTGAGGTTCATCTTGATGGAGCTGACATCTTCCCAGTTCCAGCCTCTTTATGAAGTTCACGGGGGCGGGGACCACTGGATACGGTGAGCACTGGACTGGGGGAGACAGGAGGACAGCACTTAACTCATAAATAATGACCTTTTACAATGAATTCTTTCACGTGATCGTCTAAAACGGAACCCCACTTGCAAAACGATCCTAGGAACTTAATTTGCATGGCACCAGTGGGGTTCCATGAAATTGTCTGACAGGCACTGGTTTAGAGCAGGTAGGCCTGGGCCATGTAGTCATCAAGTGACTCAACACAAAACATTTCCCCAAGGTCCTGCAATCATCGGCTGCCTGCAGCCAGTGGATGGGTCCCCACGTAACCCAGGTTTATTATTTGGAAGAGCTGAAAAATTTGCATGACAAAGACAAAAACGACCTGAACTTCTCACGGCTCTCACACCACGACAAGGCACCAGCTCTCACGGCGCTGTCTGGGAGGGAGTTTGTAGCCAGCACACACGTAACTGTAAGGGACCGCCCTCCCTGCTCACCTGGTCTGGCCCCTGATGACTTTTTTATTTACCCGAAGATAAAGGACACATTGAAAGGAAGACAACTGGATGACAGCTCTGATGGCCATTCCAGAAAAAGAGTTCCAAGACTGCTCTGAAGGACGGACTAGGCGCTGGCGTCTGTGCACGGCTTCCCAGGGGGAGTCCTTGCAAGGGGACCGTAGTGACACTCAGCAGTGAGGCGTGCAGCGCTTTTTCTATGGTGAGTTTGTGGACTTCACTGTCAGACCTCCTAATACGCAGATTAAAGACGGTGGCCTCTTCCTGGGGAGAAGACACACACGTTCTCCGTGAGAGCGTCCCTAAGAGAGTTCCTGTCACTCCAGTCGGTGCTGGGACTAGGCTGGAGCGCAGGGAACCAGATGAGCTCCTCATGAATCATTCATGTCTCATCTGTCTTCTGAAAAGGTGTTAAATTGCCCTTTTGGCAAATCCGTGGCTCCTGAGGAATGTGTTCACACCTCATTATCACTTGGTGATGGACTCCTGAGAGAGTGTGTAATTGTCTCGGACCGAGGTCTTTGTTCAGGACACTGTGAGATCCCTTGTAAAACTTCAGAGGAAAAGAGGGCAATGGTAGTTTCTCCCCTTTACTTTTAGAGGAATTGCACTTTTCTCTAGTATTTGCTTCAATTAGAATTTAGTTATTTCACCTCCAGTTTTCTTCAAAAAATAAAGTCTTTGCGAAGGAGATACAAGGAAAATCATGGTTTATTTCTATAATGAGGTCAAAAAGTGCTATAAGATCGATTTTCCTAAATTCACTCCTGCTACCATTCACTTATGAAGCACTCACAAGGAGCCGTTAACTATTTTAGGAAATTTTGCATATTATTTATTTCATATTAGTGATATTCTAAAAACCTTAAGAGGTAGAAACCTTCGCTCTCACGGACTGGAAACCAGTTACGTCAAGCTAACAGCAAGGAAACGATGGATTCAGGTCTCTCCTCAACGTGCTGAGGATGCACTGATTTCTGCCGTGAATTCTGGGTGACGTTTTTGACTTTCTATGTCGGCAAGGATTCCTGAGCCTGTCACTTGCCTTTCACCTGAGCCCGGAAGCAGTGTGAGTTTGGGTTGGACTCCGTCTGGAGCGAACTGGGTGAACGACCGAGCGCCTACACCAGGCGGCCCCGGGCGGCTGTGGCTGCGGCCCAGCACAGGCGCGGCGACTCCCCGAAACGTGACGAGCGTGACGCGCAGGCCTGCTTCCAGCTCATCAGCTCTCGTCGGTGTGAGTGTGCTGCCTGCGCGGCCCAAGACGATTCTTCCAGTGTGGCCCGGGGACGCCACGACGCGGGCCTACACCCCGGAGCTGAGCCTCATTCTATCTGTTGTCTGGGGCCCCCAACCCACCCCCCTCAGTTTCATGTCAGCTCAGACACTGAGTCCAGCACCTTCCAGCCAGGTGGCAAGTCCCTTTCTCCTGGGGACAGATCCGAATACCTCTGAGAAGACCCAGGGAGGTCATGACCTTGTATCCTTCTGCCTCTCGGGGACGGAACCTCTCCAGACAGGAAAGACTGTCAGGGACAGTCAGGGAAGACTGTCCTCGGCCTTCTGTGCCTCCTTCCTTAATGTCCCGTGCTTGTGCCAATGGAGCGGCAGGCTTGCTGGCTGCCTGTCGTCCTCCTGGGGCACTGCGGTCCACGACTCACGCCCGTGCCTGCTCACCGGCCTGCCCCCCAACTTGGCCATGCGCCATTGTAGTGGCATCCTGGTTCTAACATTCATCTTCACCCAGTGGGTCCTAGTGGTTGCAGCGTTCTGTCACCCTCGTTGAGCCTAGTTCTGCCTCAGTGTCACTGTTGAGACCTGGCCCAGAGGGGAGAGTCACCACAGTGTCTTAATGATGTGGCTGCTGCTCTCACTAACACCTTCCTTTCTGCTCCAGCAAAGTTCACCATGCGAACCCGCCCTAACGTCAGCCTTACACACCACTTCCCTTCTCACGTGTCCATGTCCCTGAGATCTTAATCCTCTCTGTTTCCTTCTGTCGCAGCAGCTAACCCCTCTTACTGCGGCCACTGCTGTTCTTATGCTTCTGAGAGCCTCCCTCATAGCGTGTGCGCCCCATCTCCTGAGGTCCTGGTTGGGGCTCAGCACCTACACCTCCGTGTTCTTCCAAGTTGCTTCTCTCCATTCTCTCAGCTTATGTTCTGGCCACTTCGGCCATCACCCAGGATGCAGCTTCTTGTGTGATCCCCCAGCTCCTTTTGGTGAGCGGTAGGCTATGGTCAATATTACTGTCTCTGTAATTTTAAGAAGTCTGATGTACGACACCAGGTGACACATTTTACTGGAAAACGATCCAAGACTGGGGCTTCCACCTGGGTCGAGAGCCCTCTGTACCCCGCTCCCCAACCCGCCCGTCATCTAAGGGACTGCATTCTGTACCCCTTTTAGTGCCAACGGGAGCAGGTTGGAGCTATCAGCGTTCATGCACAGGATGATCAGGGCTGCTTTTAGGTTCAGGGCCTGTGGGAGCAGGATCGGGCAGAGGGGACAGCTGAGCCGAGATGAAGGGTCAGGGTCGTCTTCAGTCAAACCTGCAGGGAGGCCTGATGCTGTGATGTTTCTTCAGGTCGTCCTGCCTTAGCACGAAGGATCCGGCTTTTACTCGCCCACACGGATGGGTAGTCTAGGAGGTGTTACGACTTGTTCAAGGTGTTTCCCTGAGGGGACTACCAATGGAGGGCTTCCAGCTAGCAGCATGCCCACCGATCAGCCAGCGATCTCCTGAACTGTCCTTCAAGGCTAAACAAGTCACACATCCATTTCTCAATCTGAAAGCCGGAGTTTACGCATTATAGCTACAAGTCATACTTAGTAAATGTCACTCTAATATCAAACACTCTACTCACATGTCCTTTTCGCTACTCAGTCAATATACTCAGTTTTCCCCCCTCAAATATTCTGTGAGGCCTTTGTTAGTCTCCAAAGATAACAACCACAATCCCTGCCTCCCTAGACCAATATGCCAATCCTCACTTCAACAGAGGGAGCACACGTCCCCTCCTGTTGTGTGTGGGCTAGCCTGTGACTCGGTTGGACTAAACGAATGCAATGGAAATGACAGTGTGTGACTTCCAAGACCAGGCATGAAGAAATGTGTCAGAATTAACTTTGTCCTTGGAAGTCAGTGGGCATTAAAGTCGAACTACCTACACCCATCTTTTGAGGTAGCCCGAACTTGACCCATGGGAAGACTGTGTCCAGAGAGAGGAGCACCAAACTATACACAGTGCAGTGGAATTCCATTTCTGCTTTTATGCAGCTATATAAATGTGTTTTTAAATGTATGAAGAGAATTTATAGTACTTTAATGTAAATTAATTAATGTATTAACTACACAATACTGTGATTGTACCTTGGGCTGTACTGTTTATAACTCACAATATTACTCACCCAATAGATGTTTCTTTCATTTATCCAATTGACTTCTACAATAATAAATATTATGAGATATTCAATTATTATAGTCATTAAATAGATAACTTGTTAAAAGATTATTTATGATCTAATCTCCCCCAAAATAATTCCAAAGTTTTCTCAAAATCTTATAAGAATTCACACTATAATTTTATTATTTAAAAGACAGCAATGCCTCTAGATAATTGGCCAAAAATCAATGCTTGAAAGAAGTTACAATAATCTTGCTTCCTATGGTAGGATTATAAAGTACTATCTGGGGTTGTCTCGTGCTACAATTTTCATTTTGCAAACATCAAGAAACTCAAAGTTATAGTCCCTCCACAACCTCTGATAGACTCAAAGAAGTTATTCTATATTAAAATTGAGTCCATACAGAAATAGGACAGACCTTTTTTTATCAGAAGGGTTTGTAGCAAACCATGGGATTCATATAACTTAGACTCATAAAATTTTAGTGTTGGAAAATAGATTAATGTTAACATTATCTGACTTCCATGTTGTAACGGGGCAATTCTAAATCAAAATAATATTTAAGGCAATTCTAAATGGGAACTGTTTTAGAATTGATTAAAAACACCTAGGTCAGTGGTTCTCAACCTGTGGGTCGCAACCCCTTTGGGGGTCGAATGACCCTTTCACAGGGGTCGCCTAAGATCATCGGAAAACACATATCAGATACTTACATGACGATTCATAACAGTAACAACATGACAGTTACAAAGTAGCAACAAAAATAATGTTATGGGGGTCACCATGACATGAGGAACTGTATTAGAGGGTCACGGCATTAGGAAGGTTGAGAACCACTGATCTAGGATGAGACACTTCTCCCATGAAGAAATACAAATGGCCAGCAGACATATGAGAAAATGCTCATCCTCATTAGCTATCAGGGAAATGCAAATCAGAACCACAATGAGATCCCACCTCACACCTGTGAGAATGGCTGTTATCAACAAGACAAGGAATAACAGGTGCTGGAGAGGATGTGGAGTAAAAGGAACTCTGGTACACTGCTGGTGGGAGTGCAGACTGGTACCACCACTGTGGAAGGCAGTGTGGAGGGTCCTCAGAAAATTGGGAATGGAGTTACCCTCTGACCCAGCAATCCCCCTTCTGGGGATATACCCCCAAAACTTGAAAACCTTTGTCCGCAAAGACTTATGTACCCCAATGTTCATCGCAGCGCTGTTCACAGTGGCCAAGACATGGAAACACCCAAAGTGCCCTGCGACAGATGACTGGATAAAGAAGCTGTGGTCCACACACACAATGGAATGTTACTCAGCTATAAAAATGATGGAATATTGCCATTTGCAACAACATGGATGGACCTGGAGGTCATCAGGCTAAGTGAAATATAAGCCAGACAGAGAAAGCCAAGAACCATATCACTTCACTCATGTGTGGGATATAAAACTGAAAGCAACAAAGAAAAAACAAACAAACAAGCAAACAAACAAACTCATGGACACAGTCAATAGTTTAATGGTTATTTGGGGGCAAGAGGGGAGGGAGTGGGAGAAGAGGGGAGGGGTGGGGCAGGGGAGCCAAATGCATAGTGATGGAAAGAGAACTCACACTGGGTGGGGAGCACACGATGCAACAAGTAGATGATGCACTGTGGAATTCTTACTAACCAATGTCACCCCAATAAGTCTAACAATTAAAAGTATTTTTTAAAAACACCAAGGATGTGGGAGTTCCCTGATGGTGTGGTGGCTTGGGGCTTCGGCGCTGGCGCTGTCAGCCCTGCAGCCTGAGTTCGATTCCCAGTCAGGGAGCTACCCACATGCGAAAAAGCAAAAAAAAAAAAAAAAAAAAAAAAAAAAAAAAAAAAAAAAAAAAAAAAAAAAAAAAAAAAAAAAAAAAAAAAAAAAACACCAAGGATGAGAAAATCAAATACAGTTCATGACATAATATATTCCTGAAGTTTCTAAATTCAATAATATCATTATACATGACCATCCCTAACAATGAGGTGTATGTCTTCAAAATAATCCGAATGGAACTCTGTCGAAGCCGCGTACAAGGGTAGAGGTAGCAAAGCTTTCTGCTGGAACAAAATTCAAAGTGAAAAGAGAGTAAAGCAGCTGCCTCGACTGTGCATGTTTACAAAGTGGTAATTGGTCCCACTGTGACACCAGCCTTCTTCCCTAAACAACTGTTTGAAGTCACGAAGCTTTGGTCGAAGCGAGGTGCACTAAACAACGCGCGGGGAAGCGTGGAAACGTGCACTCGGGCCAGGCTGGGGGACGTGCTCCGCCTGCCCCGCACGGGCCCGGGCTGCGGGCAGAGGCGCGGCGAGCCCACCCCAGCTCACGCTAACATAAAGCTGAGGGTGCACACGGTGCCACGCTTTCATGTGACAGGTTTGCTCTGAAAAACCGAGAATTCACAAGAAAGAGAAAACTTTACAAAGCTATACTGAAAGACTTAATAGTTCTATCTTGTTATAATGCATTTATTTATAGGGTCACAAAATATGCATGAAGTGTCCTCCCTTTGCAGAATAAGGGACCAGATAGCAGAAATATTGCAGGAGCAAGACCAAGATGGCCCTGCCTTCCGTAAATTTGTATGTTAATTAGGGAAGTCAGGAGGACGCATGATAGCAACATCATGAATAATTAAAATATTCTGATGGCTTCCTTTTGTCATTAAAGTAAAAAACAACATACTTAAAGTTGCCCTCAATAATCTCTTTCATTTTTAATAAGCTCGCCTCCTGCACTGCACGGCCAGTAGATCTGAAAGAACAAGTGTGTACGCAGGTCACGTGGACTAAGGAATCACCACTGCCTTCGGAGGCGGGTAGGCTTAGGTGTGCCGCGAGGTCACGCCAGCAGGGAGGGGGGCTACCCCCAGGGGCAATGAGCAGGGAGGGGGGCTACCCCCCGGGGGCAATGAGCAGGGAGGGGG
>PVJL010012445.1:0-37242 GCA_004026885.1 Lyroderma lyra | reverse complement strand
GAAAGGGGAGGGGGTGGGAGAGGAGGGGGGAAGCTAAATATAAGGTGATGGAAAGAGAAGTCACATTAGGTGGTGAACTTATTATACATCAAGTTGACAATGCACTGTAGAATTGTATGCCTGAAACCTATGTAATCCTTGCTAACAGATGTCACCCCAATAAGTCTAACAATAAAAATGAATTAAAAAAAAAAAGACAGGAAAAGAGAGAGATCCAATAAGGGAGGAGTAAATATATGTTCTGCTTGCATTCTCCTATGAATATATTAAAATTACAACTAAATTATAGAAAATCAACATGAGAATTATTGGAAATCTTGCTGAACAGAAGTTTTATAACTAAGAATATAAAGAAGAAGCCACATCAAGACTGGTAGGAGAGGTGGGGACACAGAACAGACTGTCTCCAAACCTCCACGTGGCAGTTGAAAATCAGGAGGTTTTTTTCTCAGCCATGGAGGTTCCCATATGGAGGAGTGAGGGACCCCAACTTCACACCAGGCTTCCTGCCTATAGTACCGGTGTCAGGAAGATGAGTCCCCACAACATCTGGCTGTGAAAAAGTGGGGATTTTTTTTTTGTACCACAACTTTTTTTTTTAATTGTTAAACTTATTGGGGTGACATTTGTTAGCAAGAATTACATAGCTTCCAGGTGTACAATTCCACAGTGCATTGTCAACTTGTTGTATAAAAGTTCACCACCCAGTGTGAGTTCTCTTTCCATCACCTTATATTTAACTCCCCCTCCCTCCTCTCCCACCCCTTCCCCTTCTCCCCTCCCCTCTCCCCTTGTCCCCAAATAAACATTAAACTATTGATTGTGTCCATGGTTTATTTGTTTGTTTGTTCATTTTTCCTTTGTTGCTTTCGGTTTTATATTCCGCATATGAGTGAAGTCATACAGTTCTTTGTTTTTTCTGTCTGGTTTATTTCACTAAGCATGATGATCTCCAGGTCCATGCATTTTGTTGTAAATGGCAATATTTCATCTTTTCTTACAGCTGAGTAGTATTCCATTGTGTGTATGTACCACAGCTTCTTTATCCAGTCGTCTGTCACAGGGCACTTTGGTTGTTTCCATGTTTTGGCCACTGTGAACAGTGCTGCAATGAACATTGGGGTACATAAGTCTTTGCAGACAAAGGTTTTCAAGTCTTTTGGGTAGATCCCCAGAAGGGGGATTGCTGGGTCATATGGTAGCTCCATTCCCAATTTTCTGAGGAACCTCCACACCATCTTCCACAGTGGTTGTACCAGTTTGCACTTCCACCAGCAGTGTGTGAGAGTTCCTTTTTCTCCACATCCTCGCCAGCACTTGTTATTCCTTGTCTTGTTGATAATAGCCATTCTCACAGGTGTGAGGTGATATCTCATTGTGGTTTTGATTTGCATTTCCCTAATAGCTAATGAGGATGAGCATGTTTTCATATGTCTGCTGGCCATTTGTATTTCTTCATGGGAGAAGTGTCTGTTTAGTTCTTCTGCCCAACAGTGGGGATTTCGACCATGAGCATCTCGGCGGAATGAAAGGCTGTGGGGAAATTCAGACATTCTCTTAAAGGTCCTAAGCACAAACTCATTTGCTTGCAGGAACTCACCCTGGGTTCAGCAGAGGAACAGTGACTTGGGGGGGTGGGCATCAGAGACATATGGGGAGAGAGTGAGGACTGCAGGGACAGTCATCATTTTTACCGTGTGTGTTCATTTTCCTGTGCTGCTAGCAGGTGGGTGCCATCTTTTCTGTGATATGCCTTCCCTCATGCCTATGGCCAAATCTGAATCTAAATTGGCTGATAAGTATGCTCACTTCATCCAGCTGACTCCCCAAAGACCCATTCCACCTAACTTGATCAATGTTGGAGGCAATCTTGGTGAGCATCCAGGCCTGCCAACATTATACTCTTTTTTGGACAACTCTCAGAAGTCCACATGTCCCAGATTGGTGGCAACTGCCCTCAGTGTACTCTGAGACTTTTGCTGAGTAGCTCCAGAATCTGGCAGCAAACCAGAATCTACATTAACCTGGTGAACACCACTCATCTCATCCTGGTGACTCCCTGACACCCCACCTCACCCAACTCTGTACTACTTGCGGCTTTATTAGCAGCTGATCCTTAAGGTGGCAGCAGGTGTCAGGGTGTCCTGGTTTATTCTGGAGCTACCCCAAGTCTAGGACTGGTGGCAGACATCCTCAGTTCACATATGTGGTCTCCCCCATGCACCTCTGGGTGTAGCACAGGCAGCAAACAGCCACAGATCATGTTGTAGCTCCTACCGGGTAGTCCCTAATTAGACACAGCAGTGCGTGACCTGGGCCTGCACCAGAGCCCATCCCAAGAGGCCCCAGAACAAACATACTTGGAGGTTGGCTTCAGACCACAGCAGAGCACCATCCAATTAACCCCACAAGCAGCATGCACCAAAGGTGATCTCAACAGACACCAGAGCCTACTGGAGCAAATCCTGCTTTATGTGGTAAGCCCCTGCACAACAGCCCATGAGCTGTAGATGTGGCCAAACCCCACAGCCAGTCAGCCTGAGGGTCAATCCCCCCATCACATGCCCATAGCAACCAAAGCTCAACTACAACAGGAGGGCACATATAACCCATACAAGGGACACTTCTGGAGCACCCAGAATAGGTGACCAGGGAGATTGTGCCACTGGGCCCCACAGGGCATTTACTACAGAAGGTCACCTGGTCAAGACTGACAGACATAGTAGATCTCCCTAGTACATAGAAAGAAACACATAGAGGCAGCCAAAATGAGGAAACAAAGAAATACATTCCAAATGAAAGAACAAGAGCAAACTCCAGAAAAAGAACTAAACAAAATGGAGGCAACCAAACTTCCAAAGACAGAGTTCAAAACACTGGTTATAAGAATGCTCAGGAACTTAGCGAGAACTTCAACAGAGAGGTAGCAAGCATAAAAACAGACATAGAAACCATAAAAAGAACCAGTAAGATCTGAAGAATACAATAATTGAAATGAAGAATGCACTAGAAGGAATCCCTAGCAGACTAGATGAAGCGGAGAACTGAATAAGCAATTTGCAAGTCAAGGTAACAGAAAACACCCAATCAGAGCATCAAAAAGAAAAAAGAATTTTAAAAATGAGGACAGTTTAAGAGACCTCTAGGACAACATCAAGTGTAACAACATTTATACCATAGTGGTTTTAGAAGGAGAAGACAGGGAGCAAAGGATTGTGAACCTATCTGAAGAAATAATGACGGAAAGCTTCCTATGGGTCGAAGGAAATAGCACACAAGCCCCAAGAGCAGAGTCCCAAACAAGATGAACCCAAACAGGCTGACACCAAGACACATTACAATTAAAATGGCAAAGGTTAAAGACAAATAGAGCATTCTAAAAGCAGCAAAAGAAAGGCAACTAGTTACTTATAAGGGAGCTCCCATAAAACTCTCAGCTGGTTTCTCAACAGAGACTTTGCAGACCAGAAAGGATTGGCATGAAATACTCAAAGTGATGTAAAGCAAGGACCTATAACCAAGATTACTCTATCCAGCAAAGCTATCATTTAAAATTTTAGGAGGGATAAATAGCTTCAGAGACAAGAAAAAGCTAAATGAGTTCATCATCACCAAACCAGTATTACAAGAAATGTTAAAAGGACTTCTTTAAGACAGAAAAAAAAAATTAGGAAGCTGCCAATAACTACATATCTGTCAATAATTACTTCCAATGTAAATGGATTAAATGCTCCAAACAAAAGACAAAGGATGGTTGAATGGATAAGAAAACAAGACCCTTACATTTGCTGCCTACAAGAGGTTCATATCAGATCAAAAGACACACATGGACTGAAAATAAAAGGATGCAAAAAGATATTTCATGAAGATAAAAACAAAAACAACAAAAAAAGTTGGGGTAGTAATACCAGACAAAATAGATTTTAAAACAAAGGCTGTAACAAAAGACAAAGAAGGATGCAGTAATCCCACTACTGGGTATTTATTAAAAGAAACCCAAAACTCTACTTCCAGAGGACATACGAGTACGCATCCAAATGCTCATTGCAGCATTGTTTACAATGACCAAGATGTGGAGGCAGCCTGGGTGTCTGTCAATGGATGAATGGATAAAGAGGAGGTGGTACATATATACAATGGAATATTTCTCAGTCATGGATGGAAATGGGTTCTTGCCATCTGCAGTGACATGAATGGACATGGAGTGTATAATGCTGAGTTGAGTAGGTCAGACAGAGAAAGACAGATGCAATAAATATTGACTGAATGAATGAAAGAAAGAATGAATATTCTTACACAGTGTGCATTTGTCTGGTTTCCCCAGGACACCTGACCCCCGCCCCATGCCAGGACCCAGGGTCCCCCTCAACTATATAGAATTTAAAGAACAAAATAAAGAAACAAACAAAACAGAAACAAACTCATAGATACAGAGAACATTTTGATGGTTGTCAGGTGGGGGTGGGGCGGTTGGGGGTGTTGAGTGAAAAAGGGGAAGGGATTAAGAAGTACAGATTTGTTGTTACAAAGTAGTCATAGAGATGTAGGGTATAGAATAAGGAGTGTAGTCAATAATATTGTAATAACCATGTGTGGTTCCAGATGGGGACTAGATTTAATGGGAGAGGGTTTGGGGGCCAGAGTGAAAAAGGTGAAGGGATTAAGAAGTACAAATAGTAGCAGTTACAAAATAGTCATGGGGATGTAAAGTAAGTACAAGGAATATAGTCAATGATATGGTAATAGCTATGTATAGTGCCAGGTGGGTACTAGACTAGCCAGGGGGAAACAACTCCTTAAATTTAAATGTCTAATCACTATGCTATACACTTGAAGTTAATATAAAATAATATTAAATATCAAATATAATTGAAAAAAATTTTAAGGGGGTTAGGTGAAGGCCAATAAGAGGTCCAAACTTTCAGGTATAAATCAAATAAGCCATGGAGATGACATGCACAGCATGAGGAATATAGTCAATAATACTGTGATAGCATGATATGGTGCCAGATGTTTGCTAGATTTATCATGGTGATCACTTCTTGAGGTATATAAATAGTGAATAACTATGCTGTACCCCTGAAACTAATAAAATATTGTATGTTAGCTTTATTTTAATAAAAATATTTTTAAAAAAGAAATAGAAAGGCTCAATGCTAGGACTTTGAGCCATTTCTGCTGGACTTGACTTTGGAGCTGCCTCAGCCATCTTCCTTCCATGATGGAGGAGCCAAGGAGTTGAGGCAACATCAGGACAGCACAATCATACTGAGATTTAAAAACTAGGGCCTGGTACATCATTTGAGTCACTTGATGAAACCTAAACTGAACAAGATTTAATCCCAGGCTTTAAAGTTATATAAGCTAATAAATTCCCTTTTGTTGCAAGAAAGAAAGAAAGAAAGGAAATAAAGGAAAGAAAGGAAAGAAAGGAAAGAAAGGAAAGAAAGGAAAGAAAGGAAAGAAAGGAAAGAAAGGAAGAAAGAAAGAAAGAAAGAAAGAAAGAAAGAAAAAAGAAAAAGAAAAGAAGATAGGAAGAGATCCAAAGAAGGATGTAGGTAAAGATGCAAGTGAGGGAGAAACCTGAGATGGCAGAGCAGGTAAACACTGTGCCTGCTTGATCCCATGAACACATTAAAATTGTAACTAAATTATAAAACAACCAACCTGTAAAACCACCTGAAGTCTAGCTGAACAGAAGTTTTATAACCAAGAAAACAAAAAAGAGGCCACATCGAGACTGGTAGGAGGGGTGGAGACATGAAAGGGATAGCCCCAAACCTCCGTGTGGTGGGCAAAATCAGAAGGGTTATCTCAGCCACAGAGGCCCCCCCTGGAGGAGTGAGGGACCCCAGCCCCACACTCAGCTCCCCGGTTCAGAGTACTGGTGCTGGAAAGAGGATTTCCACATCTGGCTGCGAAAAACAGTGGGGATTCCGACCCTTTGGGTGGGACGGAAGGCTGTGGGAAACCCAGACGTCCTCTTGAAAAGCCCCCACACACAGACTCAGTCACTTGCGAACACTCACCTTGTGCTCCAGCAGAGAGATGGTGACTCAGAGGGCACTGGAGGCTATGGGGATCAGACTGAGGTGTGTGGGTTTGGGGCAAGGGCTGGAGGACAGTCACCACTTGTCCTGAGTTTGTCCTCCTCCCAGCAGCCAACTGGTGGGTGCTGTCCTTCCTCTGTTGCACCCACCCCCAGAGGGCCAAATCCAAACCTGATTGGTCTGGTGAGCTCTGCTTGCTCCACCTGGCCAATCCACTGGGACCCTGCCCCACCTAACTTCTCCAATGCCAGAGGCACTTTGTCTATGAGCAGCCAGCCCTGCTCAAATTGCAATCTTTCCTGGAAAACTATCAGAGGAGTACGCAGGCCCCAGGTGGGCATCAGCTGGTCTCACTGAGCTCTGAAACTTTCGCTGAGTAGCTCCAGACACAGTGCTGCCATTCTACAGAAACACCTAGTGCAGGTGACCAGGAAGAGTGTGCCAGGGCCACAGGGCACCTATCACATAAGGCTACCTAGCAATACTGGAACCCATAGTGTATCTACCTAATACACAGAATCAAACACAGAGGCAGCCAAAATGGGGAAACAAAGAAATAACATCCCAAATGAAAGAACAGCAGAAAAATCCAAAAATAACTAAACAAGGTTGAGACAATCTATCAGAGACAGAACTCAAAACAATGGTTATAAGATTGCTCAAGTAACTTGGTGAAAATTTCAACAAAGAGACAGCAAGAAAAGAGGACACAGAAATCATAAGAAAGGACCAGGCAGAAATAAAGAATACAATAACTGAAACAAAGAATGCAATAGAAGGAATCACCAGACTAGATGAAGCAGAGGCTTGAATCAGTTATTTGGAAGAAAGGGTAGAAGAAAACTCCCAATTAGAACAACAAAAAGAAAAAGTAATCCAAAAAATCATGAGGATAGCTTAAGATTCCCCTGGGACAACATCAAACATCACAACATTCACATCATAAGGGCACCAGAAGGTAAAGAGAGAGTAAGGCATTGAAAACCTATTTGAAGAAATAATGACTGAAAATTTCCCTAGCCTGGTAGAGAAAATAGACATACAAGCCCAGGAAGCACAGAGAGTCCCAAACAAAATGAACCCAAATAAGCCCACAGCAAGACACATCATAATTAAAACAGCAAAAATTAAAGACAACGAGAGAATCCTAAAAGCAGCAAGAGCTTTCTCTTTTAGTACCTTATAAGGGAGCTCCCATAAGACTGTCCGCTGATTTCCCAACAGAAACTTTGAAGACCAGAAAGGATGGGCAGAAAATATTCAAGGTGATGAAACCAAGAATCTACAACCAAGATTACTGTATCCAGCAAGGCTAGCATTCAAATTTGAAGGACAGATAAAAGAGCTTCTCAGACAAGAAAAAGCTAAAGGAGTTCATCACCACCAAACGAGTACTACAAAGAATGTTAGAGGGACTTCTTTATGATGAGGAAAAAAAGCAAAATTATGAATAATAAAATGACAACAGCCACATATCTACCAACAGTTACTTTCAATCTAAATGGATTAAAAGCTTCAATCAAAAGACATGGAGCCGGGTTCCTGCCTCGGCGTTCCAGTGAACAGCACCTGAAGTGGGGGGTGAGGTTTAAGGAAACAAAGAGAGAAAGAGAAAAGAGGGTCCGGGAGGACTGGAAGCATTCTTAGCAACCAGCCCCGAGTTTATTTTTCCTCATCAATATATCCCTACAGCACAGTGCAGTACAGCAGAGCAGAAACAAATATGCATTATCTCACTCAAAGACAGATCATAAACTATCCTTGACTCTCTATCAGTTAACTTGAAGGTCAGAGTAAACGAGAGGGGGTCAGTTCCCCAAGGCCATTCTTCCAAGTACACAGATAGTCTTCTTTCTTTAGAGTCTCCCAAGGAACTGGCCGTATCAGCCACATTCCTCAGTGAGCAGTCAACACCCTCCAGGTGCAGAAAGGAGCAAAACAAGTTATGCTTCCCTAAAGCCAGCCTGCATGGCTCCCAACAACATGGAGGGTATTGTACTGAGTGAAGCGTCAGACAGAGAAAGATAGAGCAAGTTGATTTTGCTTATAGGTGGAATCTAAGGGAGAAAACAAACAAACAAAATGGGAATAAATTCATAGATACAGAAAACGTTTGGTTTGTTGCTACATGGGAGGAGGGTTGGGGGAGTGGGTAATAAGGGGAAGGGATTCAGAAATTGGTTGTTACAAAGTAATTGTTATGGGCATGTAGGGTACAGCATAAGGAATATAGTCCATAGTATTGTAATAACTGTGAATGGTGTCAGATGGGTACCAGATTTGTTGGGGTGATGGGAGGAGGGCTGGAGGGGTGGGTGAAAAAGGGGAAGAAATTAGTAAGTACAAATTCAGTTACAAAATGGTCATGGGGACATAAAGTACAGCATAGGGCATACGGTCAACAATATTGTAATGACCACGTGTGGTGTCGAATGGGTACCAGATGCATCAGATGATGATTCTGTAAGTTATATAAATGTCTCATCACCATGTTGTACACCTGAAACTAATGTGATATTATATATCAAATGTAATTGAAAAATTAAAAAATTCATTTAAAAAAAGATGCAGGTGAGGACGCACACGAGGATAGAGAAAATACAGGTGAGGATGCAGATGCAAAGAGGTGAGAATATAAGTAGAGATACAGGTAAGCTTACAGATAAAGATGTAGGTGGGGGGCCAAGGGAGGATGCAAAAAAAAATGCAGATGGATACAATCAAGGGAGCAGGTAAGAGAAGAGGTAAATATTCAGATGAGAATGTTGGTAAGAATTCAGGTGACAATGCAGTAAGGAGGCAGGTAAGCAAGTAGGTGAGAACTCAGGTGAAGGAGCAGTGAGCTGCTGGTGAGGACAAGTGAGGATGAGGAAGGTGAGCGCACAGGTGAGAACGCAAATGAGGTGCAGTTTTGTTTGTTTTTTTTTGTTTGTTTTTTGAGATTTCAGGTAGGAATGGAACTGAGTTCCAGGTGTTGCAGCTGGGGACCACAGCTGCCTTTTTCCCTCTTAAAGACCTCCAGACTTTGGGAGACACGTGAAATTCAACTGAAGCTTTATTGGGGGACAATGATCGGGGGTCAGTTGGGACAGCCAAAGACAATCATGTTCTCTGTGAAGCTGGCCAGGTCCTTGCATAGTATCTGGTTCTCCTCGTCTTGGCATTCATCGGCCTCCGGCCACAGCTCCACCCAGGTGTCCTTCCCGATGATGTAGCTGATACTGGTAGGGAGAGGGGGAGGGCGAGTCAGGAGTAGGCTGGGGGAAGGGTGGGTGGGTGAGCACGTGCATGGGCAGGGCCGGCACTCACTTGGGTTTCTCTCCCCACAGGTCCAAGGAAAGGCCCCAGATGAGGTAGTGTTTCCCCTCCTGCAGCTTCAGGGCTTCTCTGCATTTGATGTGACTGATGAACTTGCGCTCATGTTCAACCTGCACCTCATCAGTACCTGGAGGGGAGGGAGAGGGAAGCTAAGTGGGAGTGGGGGTGGTGGGGCAGCAAGACAAGACAGGGCATGTTGCTGACCTGATTTGATGATCTGCTTGATGACCATTATGTACTCGTCAAAGTCATCAGACAGCTCCTTCTTGCGCAGCATGGTCTTGTACACTGAGAGGGGGAACAGCGGTGACCACAGGGCACCCTGCCTGCAAGCACACCTGGGCATATGGCTTCCCCCAAGCAGATGCATGCAGGATCACACATATGCCAGTCCCTGCTTCCCCCCAGTGACACATGCAGCCACATAAGGTCATACAACCAACCACCATCTCACGCAGCCACACACAGCGATGTGCACAGTTAAAGCCACCACAACGTGTCACACACACAAGTCACCTGCAAGCACCATCTCACATGGTCACATGTGATCACAATCACTCATAAGTATTGTCTCACATACACTCACCCACAGCCATGTACACATCACAGCTGCCCACAACTCATCATATACAGAAGGACAGCTACTATCCTAGTCACTGTCTCACACAATTATGGCTACAAACAAGTGCAACCTCATAGGCACACGCAACACATCCACTCACAACCATCTTTCCTTACACATTTGCACATACTCAGCCCACTCATAGCCACAGTTCCCCAGGCAATCATGGCCGCTCGCCACACACACACGTACCCCACAGGCAGCCGCAGCCAGTCATAGCCTTGACCATACCTGCTGCTACAGTCTCACACACAACCACAGTCACTCACACAAAACCACACATACACATGTCCCCCTTACCCCCACTCACCATAGTCCACTCCTGGCTCACAGGCCTTGTCCAGCCTGTCCTCCGAACTGACCTTGCCATCGGCCTGTTGCATGAAGCAGTTCTCTGTGGGATAGGTGGGTAGGGGACATGGTCTAAGTCCTATTTCTCACCCAGGGACCACCACCCATAGATGTGGCCAGCCCCACACCCATCCCTCTGGGTATCCACTGAGTGTGGGCTTTGGGACCTCTTGGGTCACCCCCATGGATGTCGGGGACCCAGTGGGTGTGGCCCTCCGCTTCCTAGCTCCCATGCATTCACCCTCAGCACAGCGGCACAATTCTTTGTGGCAGAGTTTGCTCAGCATTCCATCCTCCTTCTCTGGGTGGTAGAATTGGGTGCAACTCTCATCTGTGGGCAGAGGGGGTGGGAGGCATCAGAGGGCTAAAGCCTCCATGCAAGACCACACCTGTGGGGCTCAGATTCCCAACTCCAGTTCCTCAGACCTAGAGATGATAGGTCCTGAACCCTGGGAACCCCAGACCCCCAACTCACAGATGCTTGGGACCCTCAGACCCCAGGCCCTAGGGTAGCTCCTCACCCAGGTTGTAGTAGGAGTACACCTTGACTGCCCCAGGCTGGATAAGCCCCACATTAAAGAATTGGTGAACTTTGAATGCTAGACAGTCCTCCTCGGTGTGTGAGATCTGGGGGAAGAAGAGGCTGGTCAGTGAGGCCTCATGGGAGGGAGTCTGGCATAGGTAGTGGGGGTTGGAGCAGTGGTGGGAGATGGAAGGACCTGGGTGGGGAGGATGGGGGACAGGAAGGGGCAAAGATTTATAAGCAGTTCAACAAATCTATTTCTTTTTTCTCCAAGGCTTATGGCTGGATTACACTTCTCAGCCTCTCCTTCTGCTTGGTGTGGCCATGCAATTGAATTCTGGCCAATGGATTGCTACCTATGCCCACAGAAATATCCCATAATTATCAGTACAGCACTGTATATTTGCAAGTCGCTGAGACAGTAAATCTTAAAAGTTCTCAACCCACATTTTAACTATGTGAGGTGATGCATGTGCTAACTAATCCTAATATGGTAATAATTTCCCAATATATACATGTATCAAATCATTACATTATACACCTTAAACTTATACAATATTACATGTCAATTATACCCCAGTAAAGCTGGAAAAAAATAAATGAGGAGAAAGGAAGAAAGGACAGAAGGAAGGATGGAAGGAACACATACATACGTATATGTGATAGCCAGGTATATTTGGAGAAAAATGCTAACAATTAGTGAATTTGGGTAAAGGATGTATAGAACTTTTTTTATACTGCTCTAGAATTTGATGTTATATAAAAATTAAAAGTACAAAAAGTAAAATACAGAAAAGTTGAAAAACCCATCTCATAAACAATCCCCCCTTTCTTCTAGAAAGAATGGATCCAGCAGAAGACTCTAAGACAAAGACCAAAGGAGAAGGAAAAGGCCAGCCAGCTATGGGCCAAGATCCCAGTAGAAGCCTTACCTTGTCCAGGTAGATGATGAGGGTGTTCTTGTTGGAGAAAGCCTTGTTCATCTCATACTTAGAGATGTACCTGTCGGTGCCAGTGCTCAGCTGGGGAAAGGCAGGGCTTGTGAAAATCCCTCCTGGGGTGCCTTCTCTCCCTCCAGCCTCTTCCAGACACCAGACTCCCTCCCACTGACCCCAGCACCCAAGCCCAAGTCTGTCATACCAGATTGAGGTCAGCAGTGTCGGGAACAAAGCCAGTCATCATGGATATATCCAGGATGGACATAGTGGCATCCTGCTTTCCCAGGTACCTGGATGGGCAGGGAGACAGGGCTTGAATCTCAGATGCGGTCAGCTCAGGGGATCAGAGCCTGGACAAGGACTCCTGATGAGGGACTAAGGCTTTTGGTTCCCACACAGCAGCCTAGCAGGAACCAGACCTCAGGAAACACTCCCCCAAGGGGAATAAAATAAAGGTATCGTAATGGCCAAGGTGACTAATTGCTCAGGCTCTGGAGCTCAGCTGCATGGGTTCAAATCCCAACTCTATGTGACTGACATATGATGAGTCACTTGACCTTTCTGTGTCTTAGTTCTTTTAGAAAATGAAGACCGGAATACAGGCGAGCCTAACTTTGTAAGGTTCCATTACCATGGTCTAGCTCAGTCACACAGTTCCCCAACAACGCGATTCTAACTTTAGCACCATGGTATATTAATTGTGAGTAAACTGCCTAAAGCACAAATCTTGGGGCCAGCTCTTTAGTCCACCAATCACTACGGAAATAACAGGTGCTCATCACAACCAATGACCCATCACGTCACTTCTTTTAAAGTCTGTCAGTGACAGGTCACTGAGCACACATCATTCAGGTCATACACAGATAGCAAAGTATGTAGTTGTGAAACCAAAATGGATCATCCAAAGAGGGAATTGGCCAACAAGGATGGAAGGGTGGCAAAGGAATGAAGAGTGGTAATGCTGGCAGTAACACTTCCCGAGCACATAAATGGAGTCAAAGAAATAGCGCATGGGAATGTGAGCCTGCGGCCACTGGAGAGGCCAGCTATGCAACCAGAGGGACGCAGTGACGCCAAGCCCCCTGGCCTCAATGAGGAAAGTGGTTGTACCAAAAAAAGAAAATTTTTTTGAAGATGTCCCAGAGGAAGTGACAGCGGCAAAAAACCTTCTGAGTAAGGGAACACTCAAATACCCCACGACATCGAAAGCTCATATTCAGTGTTGGAAGCTGACCCCAAATTGGAAAGGAACGTGACGACGCACGGCGTCAGAGCAAAGATGCTTGCCCCCCATCCTACGTTACGCAAGGGGGAGCGAGGAGGCACTGTCCAGACGGTAGTGCTTTCATTCGGATAAGGGCTCCACAAAACAAAACAGAACTTCAGTCTCAATAGTCCAGTGTTTTCGATGACACTAAACGAATACTTGTCATACTATGCTTTTCATGTCTCTGTACCTTTACAACAAAAGTTTTTGAGGTTGTGATAAAGAAAAAATGTAAAGGTCCTGGAACAATTGTGATTCCCCTCATTGGTTATTAAGATCCCTTCGCACGGTCTCAGCCTATGTGACTGCGGCTAGTCCCCCCCGGCCATGCAGAGTGAGGACTGCCTGCGCTACGTGCCTCCCGGCCCCTACTCAGCACAGTGCTAGCCATCCAGTACGCTCCCAGAAAGTACTAGGTACTGCAGATATTATTTATAACAAGTCTTGTAAAGACAGAGGGATGGCCAAGACGAAACTCAGCAACCTACTTCTTACCTGGTACAGATCTCAAGGAACATGGTGCTCTTGGCGTCCTGGGGCTTCTTAACTAAAAACAGAGAAGACAGAAGGATGGGGTGGGGGCCGGGAGTGGGGCAGACACTAGAATGGCAGTAGGGGAAGAGTGACAAATAGGGTCTTTCCTCCTTCTACCTGGTTCAGGGGCTGGTCTTATATTAACCCTGAGGTCGAACTTCTTGCAGGTGACTTTGCCTTTGATCTTGGCGTGATACGATGTCACCACCTGGTGAGATGGAAAAGGAGACAAGGTGTCAGCCTACTTGACTCTGGGGCCAAGGGGTGGAGAGAAGATGGTGAGCCAAGCAGGTATGAGTTTCGTTCCTTACCGACAAGGTGCCTTGTCCTTTCCCTTTAGCTGTTAATGTGAAATTGTCATTTTCCTTGGTCTATAGGGAGTGGGGAGAGAGAAGAGAGGGTGTTGGGAACCAGCCTTCCCCTGGCTGCGATGGGCATCTGCCCTCCCTCCTGCTCCCTAGCAGGCTCTGACTGGCATGGAGGATGAGGGCAAGGAGGGTTTGGCTGGGTGACTGTACCTCTTCTGACCGCAGGAGGCTAGCAGATTCCCAGAGGATACGGTACACTGCTGGAGCGCTGCGGCTGGGCAGGTTGATGGACACATCCAGATTCAGCTCTTCGTGATCAGGGACATCCTTCTGGTATTGAGCCAAGGCTTGGAACACCATGAAAGTGGCCTACAACCCATGAGAGGGAAAGAGGGTGATCTGAGAGACTGAGATCGTGGTTAGAACCCACTTTGGGATGAAGAGGCTCAGATCGCAGCTGGGGCACTGAGACTGTGGCCTAGAACCCTCCAGAGACAGTGAGGATAAGACTAGGGGTTGGTGGGAGTGAGGACATGTTCTAGAACTCTCTGAGAGAGAGAGGCTCAGACCAGGGCTTGGTGACTCTAGACTGTGACCTAGAACCCACCAGAGAGCACAAGGATAAGGTTGGGAATCATTAGACACTGAGGACAAGTTCTAGAATTCTCCAAGGGATAAGGGCTGACACCAGAACTTGGAGACACTGAAAACATATCTAGAATCCACCAGGAAGTGCAGGCATAAGGCAGAAGGGCTAGCAACACTGAGAACATGGTCTAGACCCATCCAGAGAAGAGAGTCTAAGGCAAGGGTTTGGAGGCACTGAGAATGTATCTGACACACTTATTAAAAAAAAGAAAAAAGTTGGGAGTTTGGGGACACTGAGCATATGACTTAGAATCCAAAAGTGACACTCAGAATGTGACTGAGAGCCCGTCAGAGGGAAAGGGGAAGAAACTGGAGCCTGAGTTTGCTGGAACTTGAGGTTTTTGAAACCATGGTATAGAACCCACCAGGGGAGAGAGGCCTGGATAATGCTCTAGAATAACTAAGAATCTACCGTGGTCTAGAATCTACCGTAAGACAAGGTAACACTGGACCTAAGAACATGGTCTAAAACCCACCAGAGGGAGAGAGGGACTTGGTTAATTTCCTATGATTGAGAACTTGATCTAGAACTCATCAGTGAGACAGGATAAGATGGAGAGACTAGTGGGACTGGGAACATACCTGAACCTGGGCCCAAGAACGTGATTTAGACACCAGGAGGGAAAGGGAGACAGAAAACAGCTTGAGGCATCCAGAACGTAGTCTGGAATTTATAGGTAGATTTGCAACTAAAAAACAACTGATTTCTCAACTTCATTCCAATCAACTACCTTTCTTGGTCTCAGCATCTCATACGGGAGATCAGTGGGAGGCCAGAAGAGATAAGAATGCAGTTACCTGGGGGATGTGGGACCACTTGCCTGGGTAGAACCATAGCCACCGCCATAATATCTCTGTTCGTTGAGCCAGCGCACGACAGGAGGCACGAAGTCAAAGTTTTTGAGCCGCAGCAGGGCCAACAGGGCATAGGACGTGGCCTCCACGTTGTAGAGTTTCTGGCCAGGCTCCTCCCACCGGTTCTTCTCTGCAGAGAGAACACCAGCCCCCAGGCTTATTGCTGTGTCCAGCCTGGAGACAGCTGAGAAGCCTCAGAAAAAGGACTTATAATACACCTCGTGGCATTCAGGTGCCCTGGCCAACATTTGAGGCCCTCAATATGCTGGTTCCTGCCTCACTCTCTTCCTTCATCAACCTTCACTCCTCCATTTGAACTCTGAACTGCTGCTCCACTGACCTATGTGAGAGTCCCTAAATTTGCCATGCCCATTCTTAGCTGTGAGTCTGTGCATATTCTGTTCTATATGGAGCACCTTTTCATCATCTATTCCTGGTTAATTCTTACCTAACCTGCATAATTCAGCTTCAGAGGCATGCTAAGACAGAGTGAGGTTCTTCCTTCTGTCTCTCAAAGCATCCTGTGCTTCTCCTATTGCAGGACTATGATGCTCTACAACAAGCTTATCCAACCTGTGGCTCATGGGCCACATGTGGCCCAGGTTGGCTTTGAATGCAGCCCAACACAAATTTGTAACCTTTCTTAAAACATTACTAAACTTATGCACAAACTTTTTTTTTTTTTTTAGCTCACCAGCTATTGTTAGTGTTAGTGTATTTTATGTGTGGCCTAAGACAATTTTTCTTCTTCCATGTGGCCCAGGAAAGCCAAAAGGTTGGACACCTCTGCTCTATAGAAATCTGCTACTTCATTTCTTTCCTCCACTGGAGTGTGAGGCCATGATTGCAGGGGCCCTGCCACATTTACTGTGATGTCCCAAGTGCCTAAGAAAGTACTTAGGGCAGAGACTGTCACCAAGAACCATTCCCCGCTCTTCCTGGAAACGGTCGGACTACATCTCTCAGATGCCTTTGCAGGTAGTTGTGACCACATGACTGAGCTCTGCCCAATGGACAGCAATGATGGGGCCCCATCCATGCCTGGTCTACCTCCTCTGCACAGTCTTCTTGTTTCACCTTTTGCTTAGATGGAATGGATCCCAAAGCCCTGAGGTGGCAAAGCCATGAAAAGATAAAGCCTGAACTCTGCATCACTGTATGAAGGATAGCTGTCCACCAACTTGAGATACCCACACTGGGCTGTTCCACAGCAAGAACCAACTTTGGCATGTTAAAGCACTTCAGTATACATTCAGATATGTTACATCAGTGAGCATAAACCTGAGATGGAACCAATGATTAAGTGCTCACTATGTGCTACCCACTGTGCTACAATCCCTATGCTTTTATCTTACCTAATCCTAATTACCTAATAATGATAATGTTATTAACAATACTAAAGGCAATAACAACATCAGTGAAAACTCTATTACTGTGTGCTAGACTTTCTTCTACCTACATCACTCATTTAATCCTCACAACCACCCTATGATATAGATATCATTTTAAACACAAGGTCCAGAAAGGTTAAGTGAATTGTGCAACGTCACAAAGTGAGAATATGGCAGAGTAGGGTTTGAACTTGAATCTGCCTGATGTCAGAGGCCATGTCCTTGCTTCTTTGTCATAGCAAGTGCGCAACACATACTTGTTGAGCAATGAAGTAGACCTTCTTGTATCACTTACTATGAGGACTTTTCACACCTACCACCATCTACCCCAGCTCAGCTTAGCACCATCCATCTCTAGCTCAGCTTACAGCTTTGTATCCCAGTTCAAGATGGCCATCCTCAAACCCCAGCCACGCATCTCTCCTTACCCCACCAGGGTGCCTGCCTCTCACCTGTAGCTGTGTTCAGAAATTTGTTGAGGTGGGAGCCCTCCAGCTTGCCCAGTTGGGCCAGGGCATAGCCAGCTATGGCTACAGTATAGGGTCTCCGCAAGTTCTCGTAATGAGCTTCAAGGAAGTCTCCTGCCTTATTGATGCTGCCTTCCAGGCTCTATGAGAAAAAAGAGTGGGTACTCTGGTCAGGTGGACGCTACTACCACAGACAGCTGGCAAGGATCACATAAGCACCACGTTCCTGTCCTTGAGATATGTGTATGTGTGTGTGTGTGTGTGTGTGTGTGTGTGTGTATCTGTCTTAGATCTATCTATTTTTGAAGGTTTCCCAGACATTTTAGCTACCTTGCACTGCTTTGTTGCTGAGTACCAGTAGTATATTGGTAAGTGTTTAATAACCAGCTCTCTAGTCAGGGGTGGGGGGCTGGTTTATAAACTGTCAATTACTGTGGTGTAAATACTTTCACCATGGCCAGCTTCAAGCTACCACTGTGACATACCTTAATATGGACTGGGAAAGAGGTATCTCAAGTAGGCACTCATGAGCTAGAATAAGCCAGGATTACCATAACCACTGGGTCTACTTCTTATTCCATCATCATCATCAGAGCTAACACTTTCAATGTTCCAGTCATATATTCACTCATTTAACTTCAAAATCCTATGAGGTAGGTATTATTTTCATTATTATCCCTATTGCAAAGATGAGAATACTGAGATGCAGCCAGATGAAAGCTGGAGACAGACATGATTTGCAGTGTTTGCTGATTTCCATAGTGTAAATACTACCAAGGCTGATTTTAACCTACCAATATGGAGTCACTGAATGTGGAATTGGGAAGAAATGGATAGTAGTACAGTATTATATAGTATATCTACCATATAGGTATGACAGACATAAATAATCTTAAGAGCATAGATAATGATAAAAATTAGTAAAATAAGAAACAATGAGTTTTGAGTGTTCATTATCTTTGTTTTTAATGATTAATGTAATGTTTAGTCTAATTTATTTAAATGTAAGTTTATATAATTTAATTTTAATAATGATTGTGTTTAACAATCAGCTTGCAAAATTCCTAGAATATTAACAATTGGTTTTCTCAAGCTAGTTCCAGCACACTCTTGATTTGGACCCTAGCAATCTGGTTCCACAGCTAATTCTATACCCTGGCTTTTTTGTTGTTGTTCTTTTTTTTTTTTTTTTTTTGGTTCCCTGATTGGGGCTTGAACCCAGGCTGTGGCAGTGAGTGCAGAAGCCTAGGCACTATACTTCTGGGGAACCCCTGCTATACCCTGTTTTAAGTTTGCTATGTTGTAATAGAAACTAATCCTTTTGCTAGCCAGGCTATCTTTCCTATATATCTCCCCATGACTTTTGTGGGAACTTCTCCTCCTTCCTTTCATTTGCATGGCCATAATGAAAGCAGCCATATTTGCCACCTAAGACCTACTTCCTGGTCTCAGCTGATTGGTCCAGAAGTGATTACCTGAGCCAGGCTGAGCCAATCAGAATCCTTCCATGGGAATCTGAAAGCTCTGGCCTTGGTCCGGAAGGACCAAGGAAGGCAGCCATGTTCTGGCAGTGTGGGTGGCAGGGAAAGTTGAATTATTGGGCAAGGAGAGAAGGAAAGACACAGAAGACATGAACAAAGAATCCAGGCAGAGCCCCTGAGTACACTTTCATCTTTGCATTTGATAAATTCTTGGATCCTTAAAATAATTCTCCCATCAATTTTTGCATAATCTAGATCACATGTGTGTTACATCTAGAAAAACTCAAAGTCCTAAAAAATACAAAGATTATTATACCCATTTTAGAAATGTGCACGCTGAGGCCCAGTGAGGAAAAGTGCCTCAGAGTTAGGATCTAACGTCAGATCTGTCTGACCCCACAGCCTCTTTTCTATCATAATTTCTTTCAAATTTGCAAAGTTTGAATCAGAAAGGCCTGGATTTTTCTTGGCCATTAAGGTAACAGTCTTCTCTCCTCCATCTCTTTTCTGGCATCCTGAGGAGGAAGAAGCAGCTGGCTGAAGGTGGGATCCTGGGGTTCCCCAATTGGGAAGGTAAAAGTCAAACAACCTACTCAAAAACCCAGGATAAAGCCAATGGAAGGGGAGTTCCCTGGTGGAGTAGTGGCTTAAGGCTTCGGCGTTGGAGCTGTCAACGCTGAGGCCTGGGTTCGATTCCCGGCCAGGGAACTACCCACATACTACAAAAAAAAAAAAAAAAAAAAAGCCGATGGAGGGATTACAAAACCTCTAAGGTGGATGTGCCCTAGGTAGGAGAGGGGAGAGAAGGGAAGACAGGGGACACTTACGTTGACCTGTTGATCGCAAATATCTTTAGCCTCCTGCAGTGCAATGGCAACAAAGGCTGTGAGGGATGTGTCTTTCTCCTCGGTATTCTTGAAACCACCCTAGGGTGGGGAGTAGGAAGCAAGGAGGGGGTCATCAGTGTGTCCCCACATGCCAACCAACCCCAACCAACCCCTCTGTAGAATCAGCAGGTTGGGGCAACACTGGGTGGGTCTCTCCCCAACGTCTCCTGGGATGAGTGAGTGAATGAATGAATAAATAGAACTCTAATATTAATTTGTTCATTCACCTATTCTGAAAATGTTACTGTGGATAAGATAGTGGACAAAACCCAGACATTGGCCCAAGCCCTCATGGAGCTCCCCATCTAGTAGGGGAGACAGACCTGAACCAACACAGATGTATCATTACAAATTAATGAGTGCTACACAGAAGTGGGTGTTAGCAGTCAGAATGGGCACAGAGGTATGACTCAGTTGGGGAGGTCGAGAAAGGTGTCCCTGAGGGATGACAAGTGGAGCCACAATCTAAGGAATGAGTAGGATTCAGCTCTCAAGAGGGCAGGGGTAGAATACCAGGGAGCAAGAACAGCATGTGCAAAGGCCCTGTGGCTGGCTAGAGCAAAGCTCCAAGCAGTGCAGCTGGAGTGTGGAGAGAGGGGGAAGGCTGTGAGGCTGGTAGCCTGAAAGATCAAACTAAGGCAGTGATTCTCTAACTTGAGCACACATCAGCATCACCTTGGGTGGGGGATTTATTAAAACTCTGATTCCTAGGTCCCACCCCAAAAGTTTCTGATTCAGCGCATCTGGGCTCCAGCCTGAGAATGTGTGTTTCTAACAAGTTTATATGTGATCCTGATGCTGCTGGCCCAGGGAACCACACTTTGAGAACCACAACTCTTAAGGAGTTCTAGGTTTATTTTCAAAGCAACAGAGAGCCATTTTGCACTGGACTCTCTGAGTGTCTGATTTTTGCAACTCCTGTATTTCTCTGTCCCCCCACACAATGAATTGGGCAAATGGCCTGTCCATCTGTGACACCCAGGCCGCCCTCCCCATAGCCTGCCCTGAATTCCTGCCTCTTACAATCATTTCTTGGTGTATCACGGGTCCATCCTCCTGGAAAACTCCATCAGGCTTCTGCTTCTCCAGAATCAGCCATTTGACAGCCCCACAGAGGACTTCAGAGTCAATGGCAATAAGGTTGGCGGCCAGAGAGAAGACCTTGACCACGAAGGCTGTCAGCCTATGGGTGGCACACAGCATGAGCCAATTGGTTCTGGAATCCTGAGACTGCCATTCCAGCCAACCAATGGGCAGAGAGGGACAGGGCGTGGCTGGGGTCAGGGGAGCTGTTGCCCAGTTTCTGCGTGCCAGGGCTTAGGACCGTGTTGCATGTAGGCAGTGTTCACTTGACCGTCGGTCACTCAGCCAATGGATGCCTTGACGCTGTGAGTGGAGGGCTCCAGTGGCAGAGGGCTGTGTGGGGGAGGCCAGCCTGGACCACCGCAGGCCAGGATCCAGGCCCTACTCAGGCAGTGTGCAAGGCCAAGGATGGGCAAGCTCACCAGGTGCTGGATGGCCGGCCCAGGAAGGCTGCAAAGGCCTTGTTGGGTTGTCTGAAGGACAGCTGCTGGGTGTACCCTGCAGGGAAGAGAGGTGTCACCAGAGGAGCAGGGGCTGAGTGGAAATGGTGGCTGGTGTGGGTATGCTAATGAAGAGAGGGGTCTAGACAGGGGACAAGGATTCTTGCAAGGGCGGGACATGGGTTCAGAAAGGAAAGAGGGGGCTCAGGACCGATGCAGGGGGATGTCTGGAGAGGAGGGGAGCTTAAAGGGGGTAGGGACCCTGAGAGGGTGGAGGAATCATTAAAAGGAGGAGTAAGGAGTTCTCAAAAGAGAAGGGGTTCAGAGAGGAGAGGATATTCTCAAAGGGGTTCAAGGACAGGGGGGCCTCAGTGCAGAGGGAGCTCAGAGTGGGGCTCGGAGGGGTCAGGATCTCAAAGAGGGGAGACTGGAAGGTCTCAGGAAAGGGGCGGGGCCTTGAGAGGAAGTGGGGTCTTAGTGAAGGAAAGAGCTCAGAGATGGGACTCAGGGTTGGGAGGGGGCTTGTCTCCAAGACGAGCAGGGGACACACCCTTCTTGATGAGTTCCACGGCCTCCTGCCGCTTTTCCAGGCCGAACTTGTCCCACTGCTCCGTTTGGTCCAGATAGTGCACCGCTATGACCGTGGGCGTCATGCCGATCATGTTCTGCTCTCCGCAGCCCGAAGGGGTCACAATAAGGTGCTTCAGCCGCTCCCCATCAATGGCGTCTTCCACCATCTGAGCCACAGGGGTCCCTGCAGCCAGGAGGTAGGACAGCGATCCAGCAACGAGACCCATTATGGGATGGGGAGGGTCGGGGCTCCCCGTTTTGTTACTGAGATCTATCTGACTAGCCGGGGCCAAAGAGTCAGGGACAGCTGGGGGCTGGCGGTGGGCGACTGAAGGCCAGCTGTCCCTGGGTCCTCTTGTTCTACCAGTGGTAAAATAATTACAGGAACAGTCATGAATACTTATATAATGCTTAATGCTATTTGCCAAGCTCTGTTCTAAGAGAACACTATATAATATTTAATCCTCCCAACAGCCCTCAGCTGTAGATACCACTATTCGCCTCCATCACAGATGAGGGAACCAAGGTGCCTTTCCAACTGCTCCCTGTCCCTTCTCACCGGGGTTCTCTACCCTGGGCAATTAGTTTCAGAATTTCTGCTCTGGAAGTCTATGGCTTTTCATTTAAATTTCTCCATCAGCAAAAGCTATTTTCTGAACTAAATGCTGCCTGGAGCCATCTATGAACAGAACCCAGAGGCTACTATAGGTGAAGTGGAGGAGAGAGGTGCCATAGTTAAATATTCCCAGAATTAGATGGAACTGGGTTCCCCTCTCAGGGGTCACGGCCCCCAGACACCGTCCTGGGTCCCATGGGGTTGGACCAAAGGCGTCTCACCCTGCAGGAGGATCTTGGTCTCTGACTCCGTGTCTGGGACTTGGTCACTGAGGTCTGCAGCTGGGATCTCTTCTCGTTGCACACCGTCTGGGGGTCGAATGGGAGACACTGGTGGCACCAGCCCCCTCCCAGTGCACCCTGTGTCACCACCCAGGCCTCATCCCCTCTCCTGCAGCTGACTTACTTTGGCCTAGCTCTTGTGGATCTAGGGTGCGAACTGCCACCGTTTTGTTCATTCTGATTCCTTCCGGCTGGACAGTGTTGAGGGAAAGGGAAGTCGGGAATAAAAGGACAGACAGAAAGATAACTGGTCAGCAGGGCACTGTTCTGGGGATTACCGTAGCACTGGCATGATGGTATCCGCCTGGACTTAGCTGTGTGTCTGGGAGCCAGTTATTTAACCTCTCTGTGCCTCAGCTTCCTTCTTTATAAGGAGGATGCAATACAAATATCTACCTCATACCATTGTGCGAATTAGTAACAAAATTATAAAATCATAATAAAATAACAAAGTCTTTAGAAGTTTTCTTATATGTCTAGAAGCTTTATTTACCCAGGTTAACTCATTTAATCTTCACAACCACCCACTTATCACTCCCATTTTAAAGCTGGGGAAACTGGAGAACAAAGAGGTGAAATAAACTGCCTAGAGTCACACAGCTAGCAGAACAGAACTGGGGTTTGAACCTAGTAGTCTGGCTCCAGAGTCTTTTTTAACCCAGTGCCTCTCAATGGGTTAAATAAAATAAATTCTAGAAAATAAATATACATTAAAAATTAAAATTTAAAATAATTAAAAAACAATAAATTAAATAAAATAGACAAGAAAATACATTAGAAATTAAATTTTAAAAACCGATTTGTAAAATAAATAAGTAAAATATAAATTGATAAAAGAAAAGAAAAAATAAAAATAAAATAAAAGACTGCGTATAAGTACTTAGCACAGTGCTGGCTCATAGTAAGTGCTCAATTAAACTCAGAGCTACTTAATTCGCATCAAAGACCCAACTCAAGCTCTCATATGTCCTCAGATGAACCCGCATTGTGGAAAGTGGCTGTTTTTGCCTTCCTGGAATCCATTCTTTTTTTACCTGGAAATAGGCACTGAAGGCCAAAGAAAAAAAATATGTGCCTCTAAATATATACTTTAATATATTTTAATGGGACTATTATTCCAGAACATTAATGTAGCTGAAAAAAATATGAGTTTGCTTCCACTAAAGCTAGGAAAGAAAAATGATAATAAATTCTGGTTTGGGTACAAATAAAATATTTCAACATAAAATCACACTGCCAATTTTAACACATTTGCTTTACAGTGTTTCAAAATGTTTTCAACTACTTTAACAATCTGGGGGAAAATTAACCATAAAAAATACACATAGGCAGGTCTGTGGAACACTTTTCCTTCTGCTTCAGGCTCCAGTCTGGCTCAGCTGGACACTCTCAGATCCCATCGCTATTTAAAATTTGGATGTTTTGTTCATTGCAGGTTTTGGGGGCATTAATTTTTATTTCTAAGCTACTGCATTAAAATATTAGTAGTCTTGTTTATGATCTCACATTTTGCTTTAAAATATTAATAGAAGATTATAAAAACTTTTTGTTAATGATTCTCTTATTATATATTTTTAATTTTTTTATTCGTTTCAGGTGTCTAATTACATCTGAAAGTGCTCCACACTGTGGGAAACAGTAGAAATATCACTATTAATGTATATTTTAAGTGTAAAAATCATAGGTAAAAATAGAACTTTTCTATGCTCTTGCATCATGTATGATTGCTTTACAAAATTTGGTATGAGAAATACAAGGGCTGTCCAGAAAGTATCCAGCATGTAATATGAAAAATAAAGGCATTTATAGCTGGATTTTTTTCCGGTCAGCCCTCATATGTTCCCTCAAGATTTTTATACTGAAATGTGTTACAAAATAGCATATTTTATATTAAAAAATATTTTAATGAGAAAACATATTATTGATCTTTATTACTGACGTTTTGGACACCTCCCCCCAAAATTTTGTGCCCGAGGAGAATGTCTCACTTGCCCCACCCTAACTGTGGCCCTGCTTTCGAACTTCTAGAACTCCTAAACTTTCTAAGCTGAACATTGGACATTCTTAGGGTCTCAGAACCTGGTCTCCAAACTGAGCTGACTGCTCACGGTGAACAGGAGCCTTTCCTGAAGGACAAGAGGCAGCAGGCACACTAAAGACTCACCACGACCTTCAGGGTCTTCCTGACACCATCAGCGATGAAGAAGTCATAGACGGTGGCCTTGACCTCCACCTCCTGCAGGCCAGTCTTCAGGGGCACAATGACATAAGGCACAGCCAGGGAGGACTTGGCAGGAATGTGTACAATCTGCTGGTAGCGCTTCTTGGCAGTGGCAAGGCTGCAGAAGGCTGGATTGTAGATCAGTTCTACCCTCACCTGGCAGGAGAGAGTCTCAGGTCAGGGGCACGTGCCATGGTCCCCTCCTCCAAGCGTCCCTTGATGCCTCTGTGGCCCCAGGACTCGCCTTGAGCTCATTTGCCTCCCGGTAGTTGTAGAGGACAGCTCGGATCTCCACCTGCTCATTGCGCACGACAGAGTAGGGCAGCCGCAGGTCGATGAAGAAATCTTGCATCACTGTGACTTCATAGGGATCAGCCACACAGATCCCTGCCCAGGGTGGGAGACAGAACATGAATGTCAGGGGTAGGGGGTGGGCAGGATGGACAGGGCCTAAGTTCAGCT
The DNA here is from genome assembly GCA_004026885.1 of Lyroderma lyra. Lineage (NCBI taxonomy): Eukaryota > Metazoa > Chordata > Mammalia > Chiroptera > Megadermatidae > Lyroderma > Lyroderma lyra. Next base: position 11,929 of record PVJL010012445.1, on the reverse strand, counting down.
CAGGGCTTACTCTTGGCCACGGGAGCTGTCCCGAGCTCAGCCTGCCTTTGCAGAGGCCCTCAGATTAAACAGTGTTAATGACGATAAATCACAGGTCGTGGTGGTGGCAGCTGGGAGTTGCCATGATTTAGTGATTTCCATTTTCTTGGTGAGTTTCGTCATAGATAGCCATGAAGGAGGAAAGCGAGCCAGTCTAACCAAAGGGTCCCCATCCGCACTCTCCAAAACGGTAGCCCTAAGCCCCAGGTGGTAACAGGACACTTGAAATGTGGCCAGTTCGAGTGTGAACTAGATTTCTACTTTTATTTCATTTTAGTTAACTCAGATTTAAACTTCAACACCGATGCTTGTGAATGTATGTACTAAATCCCACTGAAATTGTATGCTCTCCAAAAGTGACTTTTACGAGATGTAAATTATATCTCACTTAAAAATGACGCTTGATTTAGTGACTGGAAATTTTTTGAAAGTATGCTTGGAACAACTCGAATATGCTGATCTACTTTTTCAACTGTAAATCTTACAAATCCTAAAATATAGGTCGAAATATTTCCAATGAAAAGCTCACATCCTAATCGAGATGGGCGATAGGTATAAAATACATGCTAGATTTTGAAGGCTTAGTACAAATAGAATTAAAATAAATCATTAAAAATGTTGAGATCTTAAGAAACATTTTTTGAGATCTTAAGTTTTTCTTCAATATTAATGGATTTATTACTGTAACAATATTAGTGTGATAGTGGTTTTGCAAATATTTACAAAATGTAGAAACGATTAATATTTTGAATGTATTTGAGTGAAATAAAAGGTATTCCTAAAATCAATTTCAGCTACTCCTTTTTCATGGGGCTACCAGAAAATTTTAAATGACATACCACTCACATGATATTTTTGATGGACAGCCCTGATCTGCGTGGTGAAAATAATGCTAACACAATGGTTACTTGTGATACACCAGTTACAGTTACCAGATCAAATTACAGCAAAGTATTCATGCAAGCAAAATTTGCACAAACACTATCACATTAAGAATAATGTTACACTAATAAATCCATCAAGATTAAATAATAAATCTTTTTTGCTTATCCTTCAATGGCAAAAAATAATAATCATCAGAAGCTTGAACAGAATCCACTCATGGCCCAAGGGTGTCTGCAGTAGTCACTGGAGCTATTTCTTACCTACTATTTGTTTTCACATCTTTCAACTCAAAATTAATTAGGTATCACTATGGTATATGAGAAAGCAGCTTTTTGTGCCATAAATAGGAAGCTACCCCCGAAATAAAAAGCAAACCAGTTTTTTCAAAACTGGCTGGTCTGCATTGCCTGCAGGAAGGCAGAGCACCTGCTCTCTCTTTGTTTAAAGAAGGAGTTAAACAAGAATCGGACAGATGAAGGCATCCTTGCGCTGCACTTAGCTTTTCTTCTTGAATGAGGCGGAAAGAGAATTTAAAAAAGAAATGACTTGTGAGGCACAATTCATGTTATGTTTAAGGCAATGAAATAATTAATCTGTGTAACACTGTAACGATGAATACATGTCATTATACATCTCTCCAAAGTCACAGAATTGCAACACCAAGCATTTATCCTACTGTCAATATGGATTTCAGTTAATAAGACTGTATCAATAATGGCCCGCCAGTTGTAACAAATGTACCACTCTAAATGCAAGATGGTTAAAAAAAGGGGAATTGGGGAAGTGAGGGGTATATACACAGACATATATGGCAACTCTCTACACTTTTTGGTCTTTTTGGTCCATGGTTTCCGTAAGTCTAAAACTGTTTCAAAAATCTGTTAATAAAAAAGGAATGACTTGTGATGCATTGTGTTATTTAAGGCACTATCTATGCATTTACCCTTTGATCAAAATATGCTCAACTCCAATAATAGTAGCTCAGGCTTACTGAATATTTATAAGGTTCCAGGCACTTTTATAAGGGCTTTACGTGTATGAACTCATAATCCTCGCAACAACGCTTTGAATAGGTACTGTTTCTAGCATGCCCATTTTATGAATGAGCACAGAGAGATTGAGGAACTTGATTAAGGCCACACAGCTGCCCAAGGAGGACCTGGGATTTGAACCCAGGCACTTGAGATCAGAAAGCTCTCTGCTTTTAAACGACTCTTCAAGTCTTACAGCCCAGGACTCTAAAATTTTTAAGTTCCATTGGTTATGACACTAAAATATTTATTCTGAAGCTCTACGATGGGATTTCTGAAAGGTTCATCCACTGGTGATCTTGGGCAAGTCACGTTCCTTCTCTGTTTCAGTGTCCTCATTTGTGGGAGAATAATAGCACCAGCCCACAGGATTGTTGTAAGCATTAAATGAGATAACATGCAGAGAATTAAAAGAGTGCCCCCAAGACAGGGACTGGGAAGATATTACAAGGGCACGGAGAGCAAACCTAAAAACCACAGAGCCCTTTGGGATTCTGCCCTCCAGGGCATATTTGGTAATGGCTGGGGACATTGTTGGATTTTGCAACTGAGTAGGGGGGTTGCTATCAGCATCTAGAGGGTGGAGGCCATAGGCTGTTCAGCACTCTACATTACACAGGGAAGCACCCTACCACACAGTTATCCAGCCCAGAACGACATCGGTCTCGTGCTCTATAGAACTTTTCAAACTTCTGGGCACATGCGAATCTCCCCAGGGATCATGCTCAAAGGCAGGTTTTGATTCAGTGGGTGAGGGGTGGGTCTCAAGATTCTGAATTTCTAACAAACTCCCCGGTAAAGCTACTTTGCTAGACGGCTGCCAGATCAGGGAACACGCTTGGAGTAGCAAGGCTCTAACCTCACCCGTGGCTTTGAACTTTCTTTCCAAGCTGCAAGAACTCTTTCATTTACTTATTTGTTTTATTTTATGAAAATGTACAAGAGGTAAATAGGAAGATGCTGTAACTCGCAACAGGGATGGGGGCCACCAGCTAGAGCCGTGCCGAGCCCCGCTGGAGTCTCAGGAAAACTATGTGCCCCCCTGAACGCGATCGTGCGTGCCATCAGCACTTGCTCGAGAGAAATTGCCAGAGATTTTCAATTCCTTCAACTAAAAACCAGATAAGCAAATTTTGGAAATCTTAAAGTCAGAAAATTAATAAAGTATCATTTACTTTAAATGGTAACAAAACAAAATGATAATACAGTATAATAAATTCTGGCTTTGGTATAAATAAATATTTACACTAAATGTGAGATTTAAGACACCTTCTTTTGAATATTTAGGAGGCACACATTTTTCCTTTGGCCTCAAACTCCAATATGGCTTAGCATGGCTCTGGTCTCTATTTAAAATTTGGGTAGTTTGTTCATCACGTGGGTATTTTGGATTCACTTTGATTTTTGAAAAAAAAAACAAAACTTTGCAGTAAAATATTGCTTATCTTGATGACTGAAGTTTTTGGCACCACCCAGTCAGTACCCAGCTCCCAGCCCTGCTAGAAACCACGTACACTCAGCCAGAGCTACTCAGGGCCCCACTCCAGCTCTCAGTGGCCAGGAGACAGGTACACCATTCTGTCACGTTCCACAATCTGACCACCAATGTGTCGAACCCCCTTTTCATCCTGCTTCCCCTCTTATCCTTCCTTAATCGCTTTACCCACTAGCATGTCGACACCTCTGCCTTAAAAGTTTTTGTGGTCGCAAATTATTCCAGACGATTCTACAACAGTCGGTACATGTCATGACACATCTGCGCAAATACACAGAATGTCCAACACCAAGAATGAACCCTAATGTCAACTATGGACTTTAGGGGTGACCATGACGTGTCAGTGTTGGTTCATCGAGTGTAACAAACACACCACTGTGCTGGGGGAGATTGGGGTGGGGCAGGGCATCTATGGGAGGTCTGTACTTTTGCTCAATTTTTCTGTGAAACTCAAACTGCTCTAAAAATAAAATCAACTTACAAAATAAAAAGTACTGACTCTATCACCCATAGTCTACTGATGCCCCTGCCCAGCAAACAGGGGGCGGAGGGCCAGCCACCAAGAAACAGAGGCTCTGTTGGAATGAGATGAGAAAACGCCCAAGGGCCCTGGGGTTTTGGTCCTGAGAGCGGGGCCACTCCCTCTCACCTTTCTTTTCAGACAAGCTCACAGCCTGAATCTCCCAGGTGGTGATGGAATCTTTCAAGAACACCTTCATGATCTTCGTGGAGACTCTTGAATGGAGGAGACGTGCGGGCATTAGGAGAAACCATGGTGGAGGAAGAAAGAGGGTACGAAGGGGTCCTAAGGGTCAGGTTGGAGGGGAGCAGCGGTGGGTACATGGAGGCAGCCCAACTCTTGGTTTTTCTAGGTTGGGTTGTGGGGTTCCACTGTGATTCCAGAAAACAGAGGAGACTTGGGTGCCTGCAAATTAACTGGTCTGGTCTGGAGTGTTGGTAGGAACTGGCCTGCGACTGGGTTGCAATGTGGGGTATATCCCAGCCTTACCCATTTTTCTCTGGTTCACTTAACGTCTCGACGGTCCACAGCCAGCTCTCAGGGAACTGGCTTCGGGAAACGATTTCTTCTTCTGGAATGATCTCCTCATCCAGTTCGCCTGGGAAGGTGGGGGGCAATCTGGGTTTAGAACAGACCCACTTCCCCTGCTGTCCCCTTAGATCAAGCTTGTTCAACCTGTGGCCCGTGGGCGGTCGGCGTTGAATGAGGCCCAACACAAATTCACAAACTTCCTTAAAACGTTATGAGATTATTTTGCAATTATTATTATTATTCTTTAGCTCATCAGCTACTGTTGGTTTTGGTGTATTGTATGTGTGGCCCAGGGAAGCTAAAAGGTTAGACACCCCTGCCTTAGATACTCATCTCTACACCTCCGGAAGGGTTCCTGACAGCAAAATACACCCATGGCCACATAAAGACTTTTGGGGGCGGGGGAGCAGGCACATTTGCCTTTGAAGTCTCCTGCCTCTATAAAAAATATAAACAATTATCTTTCACAACTGAGTTGGTATAAGGGCAAAAATAATCCAGGCTGGGTTATATTCATTTTTCTCCCTCTGGTTTTCAAAGAAATGAAAGCACCTGTGTGAGCCTCTGAAGGCATCATGGCCCCAGGCACACGCCTGCTGTGTCTGAGAGCAACCCGATGAGCAGAGAGACTCCAGACTTGATGGACACCCTGAAAATGCAGTGGCCTATGTAGCCAGCAAGTAAACAAGGCTGGGCTGGAATAGGGCTCAATCCTGGCTGGATTCTCCTCAAAAATGATGGACAGATTTTATTTTGGCTCTGGGTCTATCTAACAACAAAGTAGATGGAATTCCGTAGATGCCTGAACCCACTCATGCTCTGGAATAATCCATCAAACTACCTTTGGTGTACTAACATTTAAGCAACCCTCTGTCTCATCCCACCTCCCCCAAAAAAGATACACAATACTGAAAAAAAAAATACCCATATGTGTGTAAACCATATCCCAGAAGATCAGAGTTTTTGTCTAACTTCCCCAGTAGCCCTATCTTCTCTTTGTGAAAGTCTCTATGTCACTGGAGTAGAAGCAGATGTCTAGTTATTATAATTTGCAAAGTGACTGAAGGTAGAGTCCCTTGCGCATGTATGTTGGGAATCTTTGTATCCTTTGGTGAAAGGAATCCTAGCTTTCCAGCTAAACAAATTTAGAGAGATTGTCCACTTTGGCAACAGCTGCCTTTGAGGGGTGGCTGCTTATTTCTAAGTCCCACCCCAAAAGTACAGATGTACACAAAAATCATGTGCCACCATATAAGGCATCCAGCCATACCTGTTGTCTTAAAGGCAAAGTAAAACCTGATCTTTGGGGAAAATCCCTCTTGACTTAAATTTTAAAAGAAGTTTTAAAAAACCTAAGTAAAAAGGAATAAAGAGGAACTTTACAACGGAGAAATGTGGCAGACATCACCTTAATCAAACGATTAAGGTTCACATGAGCAATAATGGGACAAATCAATGTCACGTGCCTCCTGATAGGAGGGGGATGCAATATCTCTTCTCTGACAGTCTTGCCAAAATGCAAAACCTGAATGTTATAATGAAACATCAGACAGAAAATGGCCAGAATGTGAAAGTCAAAGCAAGACTGAGGAGCTGGTCAGGATTGGACAGATGCGAGAGGGCTGAGGGGACACAACCAGACACACGAAAGCAATGTTTGATTCAGAACTGGATCCTTGTCCCTTGCAAAGGACTAAAACAAGGTGGCAAAACTCGGTGGGGATTAGGTGGTGGTAAAAAGTCAACTGGGGCTCCCTGGTGGTGCAGTGGCTAAGGCGTCGGTGGTGTCAGCGCTGCGGCCTGGGTTCGATTCCCAGCCAGGGAGCTACCCACATTAAAAAAATAATAATAACAACATTAATGTGCTAATTCTGATTATTGTGCTGTGGCTTTTAGGAGAATATCTGTTTCCAGAAAAAACCACACTAAACTATTCAGGAGTGTGGGAGCAATCAAACAGTTCAAGGGGGAAAAAGGTTTTTAATCTGCACAACAGTTTTTCCATAAATTGGAGACGATTTAAAGAAAAAAAAAACCATTATTTTTGCATTGGTCTGCCAGCCTGCCACTGTGAAGTTTCCCTTCCTTAGTTTTTCTCCCCCCCCCCTCCTTAGTGTTTAAGCAAAGGTATTCTTTTATTTGTTTACTTTTCATCCTGTACTTGACAACATAATTTCCCTTTGTTCTTAGAACCCAATTTGATCAACCCAATTTTCAGTCTGCGATGACAGGGAGCTCCTTCTTCCTCAGACAGGGCCTCCTGCCCCTTCAGACAGGGGCCTCCACTCCCCTCAGACAGGGGTCCCCTCCCCTCAGACATGGCATCCCCTCCCCCCCAGACATGGCACCCCCCCAGACAGGGGCTCCTGCCCCGCCCCTGTGACTTACTCCGGGCCAGCCCCAGGTGCACGTTGCGGTTGAGCTGGGCCCTCAGCTGGGTGATGTAGTTGCAGCAGTCGAGGAAGGCGTTCACGCAGGCCTGGTTCTGGAGGACGAACCGCGACCTGCGCTGGCACGAGAACTTCATGGGGTTCTCCCGCATGCCGTCCTCGCAGCACTTGCGCAGCTCCTTGCTCTTGTACTTCCCGGCTGCGGAGCACAGAGCGCAGTCACGCCCTCCGCGGGGCCCCCAAGCAGACCGCAGGGAGAACTTCCCGGGGCCGGGCCCTTCCCCTCCTCCCGCCTCGGTGGGATCCCGAATGGGCCGGGTCCAGGGGCGCGGGGAGGCGGGCCAGCGCTCCCACCTTTGTCCATCCTCTTCTCCATGAGCTGCACGGAGCGGCGGCGCCGGGTGGCTGGTTTCGGGCACGTGATATCTGAGGGGCAGGCGGACCAGGAGGAGATGGATTAAGCACCCACTGTGTGTCAGGAGTGTCATTGCTCCCATTTAACAGATTAAGGAACTGAGGCTCGGAGAGGAGCGTGATTTGCTAGATAGCGGTGGAGGCAGGACTTGAACCCAGGGCCCTCTGATCCCGCCTGGGAGGTGAAAGCATTGGCCTTCCCTGGATGTCCACTGGCCACCTCCTCACCTGCCCTCTGCTCGGTCTGCAGGCCTTTGTTGGTCTGGAAGGTCAGCCCCGCATCCTTGAAGACCCCCGCGTAGTCCTTCCCGCTGCCCGGCGTACAGCCAATGTCCGCCTTCTCCACTATGTCCCAGATCTGCGGGTGGGGACCGCGTCACGGCAGGCGGACGCCAGGCCAGCAGCGCTGCACCCACAGGCAGCACACCGGCCCCCGGCAGGGCCGTCCTCAGCCCGGCCCCCAGGCCGTCCACAGAGGACAAGCCACAGTGTGCTGCGGCTGGACTCAGAGCTGTGCCCGTTGCCATGTCCATCCCCAACTTGGACCCTTGTCCTTCCATGTTTCCATCTACAACCTGAACTTCAACCCACCCCCATGACTGTGTCCATTCTGACCTCTCCACTCGACCCCCAGCCAACCCCGCTTCCTTGGCTCGCCCCGGCGCCATGCCCACCTCCGCACAACGGCCCCCACCCCCACCCCCGGGGCCTCTGCTGCCTTTTACCCAACCTCAGTGATTGGGGGGGGGGGTACCTTTCTCTGAGTCAACTTGTTCTTCTTATTCAGCACAAAGACGCCCTTGTCCACAGCCACCAGCCCCACTCGGGCTCCATGGTTACCCTCGATTTTGAGGGTCATCTGTTGCCCGGGTAGATGCTGCTTTTCCTCCTTCCCACCGCCTTTCACCACCAGCTGTCAGCGGGGAGGAGCCACGGGAGGGAGAAGTCAGTTGGGGAGGTCCCAGCCTTGCTCAGCCGAGGACAGAGGGGGTCCCGGGCTGGTCTGGAAGGAGAGAAAGGTGGAGAAAGGAGATAGGCAGAAGCAGCCCGGGGCAGGAAGCCAAGGAAAGAGGAAACTTGGGAGCAAGAGAGATACTGAGTCTCAAACAAGGTGGAAAAGGAGGAGAGAGAGGCAGGAGTTCTCCCACTGGGAGAAGTGGGTCCAGGAGGTTAGGGGAAGGTAGAGACGGGGAGGCGGTAGGCAGACAGAGTCCCAAGGTGGGCGCAGAGAGACGCAGGGAAGCTCACCGTGCCCACACAGGAGTCCTTGACGTCCATCCAGACAGAATCGGCCACCACCTCCCTCTGGCCATTGGCACCTATCAGCGTGTAATAGGCCACCAGGCGGAAGGAAGGAATAAAGTCGGTCGTGATGGTCAGGGGCAGCACCACCAGGTCCTGGCCGGGTTCTCGCACCTGGCGGCCCACCTTCAACAGTTTCCCCTTGTTCAAGATCTGGGGGGCGGGGGGGGACAGGTTGGGATAAGGGTCAGGAAGGCAGGAGGGAGAACAAGGCGGATCTGGGATAGGGGAAGGCTGCGGGGGTGCTGGAGAAGTGGGGAGGAGGGGAAGCTGGGGGCTCCAGGGAGCCACAGACCAGGTAGGTGTAGTAGCGGATCTTGGCATCCTGGCCGGCGTCTATTCGCAGGTGGAAGTTAACATGGAGCGTGTCCCCTGGCTTCAGCTCCACGCGGGGCACGGAGAGGTGCAGGTAGTTGTTGGAGTTGCCCATGGTGTTGTAGGGTAGGGCTTTCATGGTATTGGTGGCCTGTTGTTCCTCCGGGAGGCCAGGCTTCACTGTGCGGACCTGGGTAGGGAGACAGGGATGCATGCTGGCCCCCCAAAGATGTCCACATCCTAATCCCTGGGCCCTGGGAAAATGGTACCTTACAGGACAAGAGGGACTTTGCAGATGGGCTTGAGTTAAGGACCTGGAGATGAGGAAACTATTTTTTGGATTATCCAGGTGGGTCCAGTGTCATCACAAGGGTCCTTATTAAGATATCTCTGCAGATGGCAGGACCCCATTGTGTAGACAAGAACCCCTCAATGCGAAAGAAACATCTCCACGTGAATGGCGAGGCTCCTTTACACCTGACAGGATCCCTTTGTACAAACGTCAGGACTCTGCTGCACAAATGAAGTTCCCTGTGTGCCTGGTGTGGGGCCCCAAGGCTGCTGAGAACTCACAGTGATGATCAGGGGATCCCGTCTGTTGTGTGTGTTGATGCTTAGCTTGGCCACACCGTCATCCTGGGTTTGGGACTGCACATCACTGCCCTGGCTCACGACGGGAATGTGGCGGGCTGGGGAGCCATCAGGGTTTGTGACAAACACCTGTGGGTGCAGGAGCAGATGGAGGGGTTCAGCAGACCCAGAGGGGTGGCCCATGCTCAGGAGTGGCCCCGCAAGTGCAGCCCCTCCCTGGGTCTCACCATTAGGTCGAAGGGTATAGCAGGTTTGAAGAATTTGGGTGTCTTGGTGAAGTGGATCTGGTAGGGGGACTTCACGATGGGGATCCCAGTTCGCTCTGCCTCCACCATATCGCTGCCTAAAGGAGCCAGCTGTGAGGACAGGTTCCTGGACCACCCCTTAGGACCTGGCCTCCCTGAACCCTGCCTTCATACTGGGCCTCCCTCCTCAGACCGGGTTACCCCTTCAGTTTGGGCCTCCCCCATCAGACTGAGTGCCACCTTCATTCTGGACCTCTCTCTTCAGATGGCGTCTTGCATCTTCATTCTGGGCTCCCTCCCTCTGACTGGGCCTCTCCCCACAGACTGGACCTTCCTTGTCCAGCTGAACCCCACCTTCTTTCTGGGCCTCCCACCTCAGACTGGGGGGGTCTCTCTTCAGTTGGGCCTCCCCTCTCAGACTGGACCATGTGGTGGTACTGGGCCTCCACACTCCATCCAGGCCTCACCTGATTGCAGGATGACAGTGACGGACACATACAATGACTTTCCCACGAGGGCTTCTCCTTCGGAGGGCTGCACCCCACCCAGCAGGGTCTTTCGACTCAGTGTGGCCTCCCCAGTGCCATCCTCTATCTGAGGGAGAAAGCGAGAGGTCTCAGAAGGGAAGGAGCCCAATGACGAGGGGATTCACAGAGGGAGAGGGAGGGGTTCAGAGTAGAGGGGGCTCAGGGGGCCTCTGGCAGGTACCACAACACGGGTGAGGGACTGGGACAGTGAAATCCGCTGGTCACCATCCTGGACCCCAAAGATGACAAAGGCTGTGCCATCCACATTCTTCCCATACAAGAACCTGCATAGTGAGGAAGAGTCTCAGATTCTCCCCTCCTGAAACTCCGAGTCTCCCCACACCCTCCCCCAACCCCTCACCTGGTCCCATCTGACCCCTCACCTAAGTGGTCACTCACCTGACCCCTCACCCAGCCCCTCACCTGGCCGTGATGGTGACCTCCAGGCCGTTTGGGTTATCAATGTAGTAGAATTTCTCTTGAGGCTCCACTTGGACCTCAAAACTGGGCAGCACTACAGAGAGAGCAAATACTGGTGAGGAGCCAGTGCTGGGCCCAGCATTATGGGGTCCCCCCATCCTGGCGCCCTCCTCCTCTTACCATACTCCTTCACCTCAAACTCGGCAGAGTAGACCTGCTGTGGCGAATCTTCATAGTGGGCTCGGATCTTCCACTGCCCCATGCTGTGGGGAAGACAGGTGAGTGATCTGGCCGGGCCTGGCAGCTCCCCACTTGGAGCCAGAATCGGGGAGCCCCAAAATCCCTTCTAGAGGACTTGACATACTTGACCAGCTCTGGGATATTCCAAGACAAGGACAAGATGCCAGACTTTTTTTGAGAAGACTGGGAGTCCTGCTTGATGGGAATGCCTTCTGGGGTCTGTGGGGGGACACAGAGAGGGATGTGGCTTCTCAGATACCAGGCTTGCCCCTTGGCTCTACCCCCGTCTCTGAATCTGGACACACTCTGTGTGTCATACCTGAACCAGTCAGCCTGAGTTAAAATCCCCACTATGCCACTTACAAGCTGTGTGCTCTTGGGCAAGTTACTTAACCTATCTGTGCTCAATGTGCCCATTTCAAAACAGGAGAGAAATATAGCCCCTACCTCATGGCTTGGCGTATGATTCATAAGCAGAAGCTCACTATTATCAGTGTCTCCCTGAATATTAATAACTAGCATTTATTACCTACTTTTGTGCTGCACCCTGGGCATTTGGCTTGTGCTAAGGCACACATAATTGCCAACATTCAACATTTTGAGCTACAAGAATAGCAATTTCGTGTACACATATTATTTCAATTGTTGCCAACAGTTAAACATCAGGAGACATCACATAAAAATCAGGTTTTCTGGCTTCTCTTGGGAATTGGGGTAACTGCGAATAATAACCTTCTGTTGGCACAAGGTGACATTCCCCCTACCCCCACATCCCTTCTTCCAGTAAGATTTTATTAAGTCCTACTATATCCCAAGCACTTTGTTGGATTCAGATGAGACCCCTGAACAAAGAGATTAAAAACCCCTCGCTGTGAGAGGAATTTAGATTCCTCAGAGATTAGCAGAGGGGGCAATTAACAACTGAATTCATCTAACTTACAGATGCCAAAAGGAGATGGCAGGAAGGGAGGATAGTGGAGTGGG
>PVJL010012444.1:0-37220 GCA_004026885.1 Lyroderma lyra | reverse complement strand
GCGGAATATAAAACTGAAAGCAAAGAAAAAAAGAAATGAACAAACAAATAACCCATGGACACAATCAATAGTTTAATGTTTATTTGGGGACGAGTGGGTTAGGGAGGGGAGAAAGGGGAGGGGGTGGGAGAGGAGGGGGAGAAGCTAAATATAAGGTGATGGAAAGAGAAGTCACATTAGGTGGTGAACTTATTATACAACAAGCTGACAATGCACTGTAGAATTGTATGCCTGAAACCTATGTAATCCTTGCTAACTGATGTCACCCCAATAAGTCTAACAATAAAAATGAATTAAAAAATAAATAAATAAATAAAAAGAAAAAAAGAACAACAACAAAAAAAAACAAGCCATCAATATAATAAAGAGGCAACCAACTGAATGAGAGATAATAATTGCAAACAACACTTTTAAGAAGGAGCTATTATAATATAATATCAAATATATGATGAACACTTGCAAATGAACATAAAATATACAATTAAAAAAATTAGCAGGAGAAATAAACCAACACTTTTCCCAAGAAAACACACAAATACCCAACCAATATATGAAGAAATGGTCAACTTCACTAGCTATTAGACAAATGCAAATCAATGCCACAATGAGATATCACCTCACACTTGTTAGAATGGCTATTACCTATAGACAATTAATAACAAATGTTGAAGAGTGTGCATAGTAAAAGGAATCATCATAAACTGCTAGTAAGAATGTAAATTGGTACAGGCACTATAGAGGACAGAATGACACAGCTGAGTTTCTACTCCAAAAATTTGAAAACTTTTGTTCACAAAGATATACTTTGTGCCTGGTTCTCAACAAATCTTCAATTAATATCAGACGTTGATGTTAGTGAGGGGTGATGATAATAATGATGGTGACTATGATGGTTATGTTAATTAATATCTTAAAAACCGGTCTGTTGAGATAAAATAAGCACACATTGACAGATATCAAAGATGGCAGAGTAGATCAACACTGTGCCTGCTTCTTTTAGTGAACACATAAAAATTACAACATTATACAACAATCAACCTGAAAAACTATGTCCAGCTTAACTGAATAAAAGTTTTACGATTCAAAATATTAAATAAGAGCCATGTTTAGACTTGTGGGAAGGACAAAGATGAAAAATAAGCTGGCTCCAAACCCTCCATGTGGCAGTTGAGATTCAGGAAGAATATCTCAGCTGTAAAGGTTGCCCTCTAATGAGCAAGAGACCTCAGACCCAAACAAGTTCTCCCCCACTCCAAGTACTGTTTCTAGGAAGAGGAACCCATATTTCTGGCTGTTAAAAACACTGGGCATTTGACTGTTTATGTGAGACAGAAGAGTGGGAAACCCAGACATATTCTTAAGTGTTCACTCACTTACTTACAGGTAACTCACCCTGGGTGCTAACAGAGAAATAGTGCCTCGGGGGACATCAAAGTCATATTGGGGAGTAGACTGAGGTATGTGGCTTCAAGGTGAAGACAGGAGGGACACCTGCTATTTTTGTTTGTGTGGAATCCTTCTCTGTTGCACCAGGCAGGCTGGCACTATATTTCTTGTTGCATCCTCCACGATGCCTCTGATCAAATATGAACCCGAATTGATCTGGTGAACTTTGCTTGCTCCACTTTGGTAACTCACTGAGAAAATACCACTCCCAAATTTACACTGCTGGGTGTTTCATTAACAGCTAAATTTTATGGGATCCAGCAGGTGACAGCAAGCCTTAAAGTTTTCTGGCTTTTAGCAGTGTAACTCCAGACCCAGTACTGGTGACATGTATTTTAGATCCACAGTGTGGCCTCTTGCACACACCTCCAGGTCCAGCACAGGCAACAAACAACTAGGTCACTTTGTGGCCCCTAGCAGATAGTAGTTCCCAGCTGGTGAAAGACAGTGTGTGATCTGGACCTGCAAAATAGCTTCTCCCAAAAGGCACCAGAACCAATATATCTGGAGGTTGGCTTCAGATCACAGAAGAGCATAGCCATGTTAACCCCATAAATGACACAAAGAAAAGGTAGTCTTAACAGCTACCATAGACAGTTGAGGAAAATCTAACTTGGTAGTTTAAGCCCCCACCCCCCCAAAAAAAGCTTGTAAGTTGTGGATGTGGTCAAATACCGACAGCCAATCAGCCTCAGTGTCAATTTCACACACTGATGTACCTATAGTAATCAAGGCTGAACATTCTTTTTGTCAGCACACACACAACCCACGAAAAGAATGTTCCTAAAAAACCCAGAGCAGGTCACCAGGGAGACTGTTCTAGTGCCCCACAAGGCACCTACTATGTAGAGCCAACTGGCTAAAACCTGGAGACATAGCAGATGAACCTAATACATAGAAACAGACACAGAGAGACAGCCAAAATTAAAGAACAACAACAACAACATGTCTTCCTTCCTCAACAAAACAAAACAAAACAAAACAAAACAAAACAAAACAAAACAAAACATAACATAACATGAAAACTGCAGGAAAAAACTAAATAAAATTAAGGAAAACAACTTATTAGATACAGAGTTCAAAACAATGGTTATAAGAATGCTCAAGGAACTTAGTGAGAACTTCAACAAAGAGATAATGTTCAGTACAAAGAACAAAGAAACCATAAGATAGAACTAGAAACTAATATGGGAGCTCCTATAAAATTGCCATTTTATTTTTTTATTGTTAAATTTATTGTGGTAACATTAGTTAGAAGTAAAGAATACAAAAAGTGAAATGAAGAATGCACTAAATATATATATGTCACCCGCAGACTAGCAGACTAGATGAAGCACAGGATCAAATCAACAAGTTGGAAGACAAAGTAATAAAAACCACCTAAATGAAACTCCAGAAAGAAAAATGAAACCCCCCCTCCCTCCAAATGAGGATAGGTTAAGAGACCTTCACGACAACATCAGGCATAAGAACATTTGCATCATAGGGGTACCAGAGGGAAAACAGAGAAAACAAGGACTTGAGAATGTGTTTGAAAAAATAGTGATTGAAAACTTTCCCAACCTGGTAAAGGAAATAAACATACAAGTCCAAGAAGAACAGAGAGTCAAGGAAATATAAACCCAAACTAGAGCACACCAAGACATATTATACTTAGAATGCCAAAAGGTAAAGACAAAAATAGAATCCCAAAAGTAGCAATAGAAAGTCAACTAGAAACTAATAAGGGAGCTCCCATAAAATTGCAATCTGATTTTTTTTTATTGTTAAATTTATTGGGGTAACATTAGTAAAAATTACATAGGTTCCAGGTGTATAATTCTAAAATACATCTTCTATGTGCTGTATTATGTGTTCATCACCCAGAGTCCTTTCTCTTTCTATCACCATATATTTGAGTTTCTGTCCCTTCTCCCCCACTTCCCCTTTACCCTTAGATAACCACTAAATTATTGACTGTGTCAAAGAGTTTTTGATTCTTTGTTATTTTCAATTTTATGTTTCACATATGAGTGAAATCATGTAGTTCTTGATTTTTTCTGTCTGACTTGCTTCACTTAGCATGGTGATCTCAAGGTTTATCCCTGTTGTTATAAATGGCCCTATTTAATCTTTTCTTATGGTTGAGTAGTATTTCATTGTGCAAAGGTACCACAACCTTTATAAAATAATCTATCAAACATTATAGTTGTTTTCATGACTTGACAACCATAAATAGTGATGCAATGAATATTGGAATACATATATCTTTGTGGACTGATACCCAGAAGGAGGATTACCAAGAAATATGGGAACTCTATTCTTCATTTTTTGAGGAAATTTCATATTGTCCTCCATAGCAGTTATACCAGTTTGCATTCCCACCACCACTGTATGAGTGTTCCTTTTTCTTCACAACCCTTTTAACATCTGTTGTTCACTGAATTGTTAATAATGGCTACTCTAACCTGTGTGAGGTGGTATCTCATTGTGGTTTTGATTTGTGTTTCCCTAGTAGGTAGTGAAATTGAGCATTTTTTAATGTATGTGTTGGCCATTTTTATGTCTTCATAGAGGAATTGTCTCTTCAGGACCTCTGCTCACTTTTTAATTGGATTTTATTTTATTGTCAAGTTGAGTTCATCATATATTTTAGATATTACACCATTAGCAGAGGCATTGCATGCAAATATTTTCTTCCATTCTGTGGTTGTCTCTTTGCTTTGTTGATGGTTTCTTTTTCTGTGCAGAGATTTTTAGTTTGATACAGTTCCATTAATTTATTTTTGCTTTTACTTCCCTTGTCTTTGAGATCAGGTTCATAAAGTCATCTCTGAACCCGAGGTCTATAAATTTAGTACTGATGTTATCTTCTATGCAGTTTATTGTTTTATGTCTTATGTGGAGGTCTTTATTCCATTTTGAGTTAACTTTGGTATATGGTGACAGTTCTTAGTTCATATTTATTCTATTTCATGTGATTTTCCAATTTTTTTATTACCAATTAAGAGGCTTTCTTTTCCTCATTGTATACTTTTTGCACTTTTGTCAAAAATTATCTGTCCAAATATCTGTGTTTGTTTCTGAGTTTTGGATTCTTTTCCATTGGTCTGCATGTCTGTATTTTTGTCAGTACCAAGGTGTCTTTATTATTTATGCTTCCTAGTATAGAATAAAATTGGGAAGTGTGATTCTGCAGCCTAATTATTTTATTTATTTACTTTTTGTGGGATTGCTTTGGTGAATTGGGGTCTTTTGTGGTTTCATACAAGTATGATGATTTTTTACTTTATTTTTTGAAAGAATGTCTGTGGGATTATGATGAGAATTACATTGAATCTGTATGTGTAATATGACCATTTTAACTATGTTGATCTTTCCAATCCATGAACAAGAAATATCTTTCCATTTCTTTGTGCCATCTTCAATATTTTTTAAGCATCTTCTGGTTTTTTGTGCATAAGTCTTTTATTTTTCTTTGTTTAGCTTATTCCTAGGTTTTATTTTGTTTTGTTTTGCTTTGCTGTGATCAGAAAAGGGATTGTTTTTCTCATTTTTTTCTGAAGTTTCATTGTTAGAGTATAAAAATGCAATGAATTATTTTACATTAATTTTGTATTCTGTAACTTTACTATATTCATTTATTTTCTTAAATAGTTTCTGGTGGAGTTTTTAGGGTTTTCTATATAAAGGATCATGTCACCTGTGAAAAGTGACAGTTTAACAATTTCTCTCCCAATTTGGATGCCTTATATCTTTTTATCCTGCCTGATTGCTCTTGTTAAAACTTCCACGTCTATATTGAATAGCAGCAGTAACAGGGGACATGGCTGTCTTGTTCCTGATTATAAAATACTAGGCTTCAATTTTTTCCTATTCAGGGTTATACTAGTTGAGTGCTTGTCATGTATGGCCTTTAGGTATGTTCAATACCCATTTTATTAAGTGTTTTGATCATAAATGGATGTTGTATCTTGTCAAATCCTTTATCTGTATCAATTGATATAATCATAAGATTTTAATTTTTAATTTTGTTTATGTGATGTATCACATTGATTTCTTTGCACATTTTGAACCATTATTAGGGTAATGTCAGGCTCATAGAATTAGTTAGGAAGTATTGCCTCATCTTTAATTGTTTGGAAGACTCTGAGGAGGATAGGCATTAATTCTTCTTTTAATGCTTGGTAAAATTTGTTGGTGAGGCTATCTGGTCTAGGGTTTTTGCCTTTGGGAAGTTTTCAGATGATTTAATTTCTTTATCATTGAGTTGTCTATTTAGATTATACAGTTTGTCTTGGTTCAGTTTAAGTAGACAATATGTTTCTAGGAACTTGTCTATTTCTTCTAGGTTGTTAAATTTAGTGGCATAAACCCCTTCATAATATTTTCTTATGATCTTTTGTATTTCTGTTGTATCATTGGCAATTTCTCTCTTTTCATATCTAATTTTGGATATTTGTGTCATTATATTTAATCCATTGCTTACTCAAGTAAAGTGTTTGTCAATTTTGTTGATTTTTTAAAAGAACCATCTATTGTTGCATTAATTTTTTCTATTATCTTTTTGTTCTCAATTTCATTTAGATCTGCCCTAATTTTTATTATTTTTTTTCTTCTCCTGAGTTAAGGGTTTTTCTGTTTTTCTATTTATAGTTATTTAAGATGGAATGCTACAATCTTTACTTATGACTTTTCTTCTTTCTTAAGATGAGCCTGTAATTATATACATTTTCTACTTATTACTGCTTTTGATGCATCCCAATAATTTTGGTTGATTGTATTTTCATTGTGATTAGTTTTTATGTAATTTAATTTTTTTTCTATTTGTTCTGTGATCCAGTCATTTTTAAAAAAGATATTGTTTAATCTCCACGTATATGTGATATTTTCTTTTTGCAGTTGATTTCTCATTTCAAAGCTTTGTAGTCTGAGAATACACTTGGTATGATTTCAATCTTCTTGAATTTGCTAAGGTTACTTTTGTGTTCCAGCATATGGTCTATCTGAGAGAATGTTCCATGTGTACTAGAAAGGAAAGTATAGTCTACTTTTGTATGATGAAGTGTCCTGTAAATGTAAATTATACCCAATTGTTGTAATGTATTATTTAAAGCTGATATTTCCTTATTTATTTTAAGGATGATCTATCAATGGCTGATAAGGGAGTGTTTAGGTCCCCTACAATGATTGTGGTTTTTTCTGTTTTTCTTTTCAAACTATAGAAATGATCCCTGAAAGTATAGTCTTTCTGTTTCTCTTTTCAGATCTATTAGTAGTTGCTTTATATATTTTGGCGCTTCCTGATTTTGAGCATATGTCAATCCTTCTTATTGTTGTATTGTGCTTTTTATCACTATAAAATGTACATCTTTGTTTCTTATTATCTATTTTAACCTGAAGTTTTCTTTCTCAGATATCAGTATGACAACTTTGGCTTTTCTCAGGATACCATTTTCTTAGAGTATTGTTTTCTACCTTTTCACTCTGAGTCTGTTTTTTCTTATGGCTGAGGTGTATCTCTTGGAGATAGCATATGAATAGGTTTTGTATTTTAATCCAGTCTTCTACTCTGTGTCTTTTCATTGGTGAGTTAATTCCATTTACATTTAGAGTGATGACTGAGATATGAGAATTTCCTATGCCCATTATTTTTCCTTTTTAAGATTTATTTCCTTTTTGTTGTCCCAACTCTATTCCATTTATTCCAATGTTTTGTTTTAGGTTGAAAAGCCTCCTTCAGTAGTTCATGTGATGCTTTTTTTATGCTGGAGAATTTCCTTAGTTTCTGTATGTCTGAGAAGGTCTTTATTGCGTCTTCATATCAGAAGGACAATTTTGCTGGATAACTTATTCTTGGTTGGAAGTTTTTCTCTGTTAATATTCTAAATATGTGATTCCACTCCCTCATGACTCATGGAATTGCTGTTGAGAAGTCTGATGATAGCCTGCTGGGTTTTCGTGTAAAAGTTATATATTTATTTTTCCTGGCTGCTTTTAGAATTATCTCTTTGTCTTTGATTTTTGACATCTTCAGTATAATGTGTCTTGGAGAAGACCTGCTAAGGTCCAGGTAGCTGGGGACCTATTTAATGTTTGAATTTGGGGTTCTAGATCTTTCCATAGGTTTGGAAAATTCTTGTCTACTATTTGTTTGAGTATGCTCTCTGTAGAGTTTTTTCCTTGTCCTTCTTCCAAGCCTATTTTTCTAATATTATTTTTCCTAATAGAGTCAGATAGTACTTGTAGAAATCTTTCAATTATTTTACTCTCTAGTCCTTATCTTCTCCTTTCTGTGTTGTTTCCATGTTCCAATCTTTAATATCACTAATTCTTTTCTCCATCTGGTTGGCCCTGTTTCCTCTGGCATTTACTTATTTTATTTTTCTCTTCTTTTAGTGTATTACTTATCTCTCAAATTTCCATCTGTTTCTCCTTTAAAATTTTCATTTCTTTGTTAAGATGTTTATTTCATTCATGAATTTTTTCTGAGATCATTCATCTCAGCTATGGTGTTCTGGCAATATGTTTTCATTTCTGTGAGAGACTTTTGAACTCCAGCCTTGTATTTTATGTCACTAAGTTCATAACTTTTTAGATGTATTAGTTCATTTTCTGGTGATTTTTCATCTTCTTTCTGAGAAACTTTTAATACTGGGATGCTCATAGTGTTCATTCTTCTAGACATGAGAACTTTTTCTGACAGTTTACTGTAGTGTTTTGTTGTAGAGCAGACATTAGGTGGCACTGAGGGGAGAGAGAGCAGGGTTTGGGAATCTGGTGGTTCGTGGTTTCTCTGCTTCTTATGGCAGCTCCCCTGGTTTCTGACTCTATAGCAACAACAGTCTGTCGGTCAGGGAAGCCTGGGGGGAAGTGGGGAGGCCTATGCAAGGCAAGCTGAGAGCTTGGGTACCAAATGCGGCTGTAAGCCCAGCTTTATTCCCATCTCCTGGGCTCACTTTTCACCCAGGACTGTGTTTCAGTGTTTCAGCATTTACACAGCAGCTGATCCCAGATTCAAACTCATCAGAGCAGACAGTGTGGAGCAATGCTGCAGCTGGGGTATTTATTCCTGCCTAGGACGTTCAGATGCTTTTTTCAGCCTCCAGGTTCCAGGACTGTGTCCCTAACATGCTGCTACTTGGTGCAACTCACCCATAGTCTGCAGAGTCTCAGACACTATGACCTTCACTCTTGTCTTTCCTTGACCCTTTCCTTCACCCTGACCTGGTATTGTGCTGCTCCTTGGCCAGTGTTTGCTGATTCCTTCCTAGTTCCTCCTGTGTTCCTTCCTATTCTTTTTGCCCCCCCCCCTTCTCTAACCTTCAGATGTTTTCTTGCAATGAGTGAATCTCTCAGTTGTCACTGTGCCACTTAGGGTTTCCCATGTTGAATTCCTGCCAGTCCTTCAAATGTATTTTCCAGCAGAGATTTCAGGAATCACCTCTCTGGTTGCCATCTTCCCCAAATAGCCTGTTCTCTTCTTGAATATGGGTTTCCAGTTTTTTCCAAAGGCTTGGAAAGTTCTTGTCTACTATTCTTTTGAGTAAGCTCTCTTTGGATTTCTTCTCTGTCCCTTCTGGTGGTAATCCTCATTCTTATGTTTTTTTCTTCTTATGGTGTCAGATACTTCTTGTATAGTTCTTTCATACTTTTTCACTCTCAAAACTCTCTCTTCTTTCTGCGACAATTGTATATTTGTATTTTCTTAATCACTAATTCTTTTCTCCATCAGGTTGGCCCTGATTCCTATACTAGTGAATTTCATTTTCATTTTTTTAATGCATTGTTTATCTCCAGGATTACTATATATATATTTATAGTTTCCATATTTTCTTTTTTTTGTTAAAGCATTTCTTTTGTTCATGGATTTCCTTTCTGAGATTATTGAGCTTTCTCTGTGTGGTCTGCCAATTTTTTTTTTTATCTCTTTGATTGCTTTTAGAATTGCAGTCTTGAATTCTGTGTCATTTAGATCATATAATTGCATATCTTACAGTTCTTTTCCTGGAGAGTTTTCTTTCTTTCTTTTTTCATTTTTTTCTTTCTTTTCTGTGCAACTTTGTTTCCTAGGGTACTCATTTTTCTCTTCCTGGGCATAAAAACTTTTCCTCTGGCCAATATGAAGAAGTCTTTATTTTGCTCATCAGTTGTTTTTGCTTCTGTGTTTTATCATATTTTCTCTTGTCTATTCAGTCATATCACACTGGAATATTTTTCTGGCAGGTAGGTTTCTTTACTTTGACCCAGTTGCCTTGGTTTCAGTGTACCACTTTTTTAGAAAAATGATAGTCAATGGTATCCCATGCCTCTAGGATCTCAGTGCAGGATGGAGCTGTTGCACCTGTGTATTGCAGTTTCCGTGCATCTCACTGTCAGTTTCAGCTGGAAGGGTGGGGGCAAGGTTTGTTGGGATAAAAGCAGGTATAACCTTGTTTATGGCACAGCATAATGGAGGGTTCCTTTTTCATGGCTAACTACAGACTCTATGTGGAGTTGAGGGTGAAAATATTTGAAGAGAGTCAGGAGAAGCCACCAGGCTCTGTTCCTGAGTTTTGCCTGGCTGTGAAGGCAGTGCCGATTGGAACTGGTAAGTGACTTGAGCTCCCACATTATCCTGGGTACTGGGCTCAGCTGCAACTTAAGCTTGTCTTTTTGTCAGGACTACAAAGGGTCTTTACAAGCAGCACTTTGAGCTCTGTCTTTCTTTTTTCTTTCAAGCCTGTGTCTCACCTAGTACTGTGATCTTTCATGGTCAGAGTTTTCATGGCCCCTGGTTCTTAGTCTCCAGCTTGTCCAGGTCACCATGTGACTGGATCTGCTGCACCTGTGTGGTGTGATTTCCCTGAGCCCCACTGCCAGTTTCAGCTTGAAGGATGGGAGTAGATTTTGATGAAAAAAGAGCAAACACAGCCTTCTTTGTGGCATTGCAAAGTGATGGTTTCCCTTTTCGTGACTTACTGCAGGCTCTAGGTGGAGTTGGTGGGCAACACTTGGAATACAGCCAGGGAAAGCCACTGTGCTGTATGCACATGGTTTTTGTCTGGCTGTTAGGGCAGTGCTCTTTGCAACTGCTGTGTGACTGGAGATTGCATGTTGTCCTGGGAACTGGGTTCAGCTGTGACCCAAGCCTGTTTCCCCATCAAAAACAGAAAGAGCCACTGTTGGTGTGCACCTTTGGATCTGTTTTGTTTCTTTCTCCTGAGCCCAAACCTCACCCAGGATTGAAATCATTCTGGTCAGCATATTTACTGGCCCTAGTTCTCAGTCTCCAATTTACCCACGGCCACCCTGGGTCTGAGTCAACACTACTACATCCCTTGGCTCCTGGCTCTGAATTTTTTTATGCTGCATGCACACTCTGGCTACAGCCCTAGCCTGACCAAGGCTATGTACAGCACCATGTGAGGCACCTCTGCTCAGGTCCCTACTTGCCCAAAGCCATATGTTCAGGGCCCTTATCAGTTCTCTGCTTCCAATCTGCCTGTGTTTAATCTGGTGTTTCCAGGATCCCAGCTCACTCCATTTTCTGCTGGGCCCTGCATCACTAGCCATGGCCCCATTTGCCCTCTTTCTCTCTCTCCTGCTTGCCTTCCATTCTCTGATCTTTAGGCATTTTCTTGTGATGAGTGATTGTCTTAGCCAAAATCATCTGCTGCTTCAGGGTTCTGTGGCCAAATTTTTACTTTTTATATGTTGTATTTTCCAGGAGAAGTTCCAAGAGTCTTCTCTCATGCTGCCATCTTGACAACCACCAAGTGTTTTCTGTGCCATCTGGTTTTAAAACAGAAACTCTGCAAGCCAGAAAGGATTGGCACAAAATATTCAACATAATTAAAAGCAAAAACCTACAACCAATATTACTCTACCCAGCAAGGCTATCATTTAACTTGAAGGACAAATAAAGAGCTGCCCAGACAAGAAAAAGATAAAGGAGTTCACTGCTGAACTAGTATTATAAAGAACATTAAAGTGACTTCTTTAAGATGGAAAAAAATCAGAATTATGAATGGTAAACTGGCAATAGTTACAAATCTATCAATAATTACTTTCAACATAACTGAATTAAAAGCTCCAGTCAAAAGACACAAGAGGGCTGAAAAGATAAGAAATCAAAACCCTTACATATGCTGCTTATAAAAGACTCACTTCATATTGAAACATACACACAGACTGAAAGTAAAGGGATGGAAAAAGTTATTTCATGAAATGGAAATAAAAAAGCTGGGATAGCAATAGTTACACGAGACAAAATAGACTTTAAAATAAAAACTATAACAAGAAACATAGAAGTACTTAATAATTCCACTTCTGGGTATTTATCTAAAACTAAAAACTAAAAAAACAAAAACAAAAACAAAATACTACTTCAAGGGGATTTGTGCATCCATATGCTCATTGCACCATTGTTTACAATTGTCAAGATGTGGAGGTAGTCTGGGTGTCCTTCAATGGAAGGATAAAGAGGATGTGATATATTTATAGAATGGACTGTTGCTCAGCCACAGAAGGAAGTGGATTCTTGCCATCTGTGGCAACATGGATGGACCTGGAAGGTATTGTCATGAGTGGAACATCAGATCAAGATAGATGCAATGCAATTTCACTTATATGTAGAAACTAAAGAACAAGATAAACAAACAAAACAGAAACTAACTCATAGTACAGAAAACATTTTGATGATTGCCAGAAGAGTGGGGATTGGGGATGTAGGCATAAAAGAAGATAGTAAGAAGTGCAAATTGGCTGTCACAAAATAGTTTTAAAAATGTAAAGTATAGCATAAGAGATATAGATAATAATATTGTAATAACTAGGTATTGTGTCAGATGAGTACTAGATTTGTTGGGGTGATAGATAGAAGGCAATTGGACAGTAAGGTGTAAAATGTGAAAATATTAAAAATATAAATACAAATAGTAAGTTATAAAAAATCATGGGATGTAAAGTGTGGAGAATATAGTAAATGATATGGTAATAACTTTGTATAGTGCTGGGTGGGTACTAGACTAATCAGGGGGAATCACTTCTTCAATTATATAAATGTCTAAACATTATATTATGCATGTAAAATTAATATAAAATTATATGGAGTGTTAACTATAATAAAAAATTAAAGGGTTGAAAAGTAAAGCGAAATAATAGTTTCAAATTTTCAGGTATAAAACTAATAAGTCATGGGGGTGTAATATAGTCAATAATATTGTGATGACATAGTATGGTGACAGATGGTTGCTGAACTTATCATGATGATCACTTTTTTTAAGTATATAGATGTTTTATAACTATGATGCACTTCTGAAACTAAACTAATATTGTATGTTAACTCTATTTTTAATAAAAGTCTCAAAAAGACTGGCTGTCCACATGACAGGATGATATAAATGAAAAAATATATAAAACTAACATTAAATAATTGTTAGATGCTAAACACTGTTCATATTTAATCATTTATTAAACCCTATTGGTGCTACTATTCTTCTAATTTTAATTGGGTGTAGAGATGACAAGGAAATTGTCCTGAGTGGCACATAGTAAGTAGCAGAGCCTAAATTATGAACATTCTGTCTCCTTAATCTCTGCTTTTCAATATTGTAATAAAAAATCATGAAGACTTAAAAGCTTTGATGAGAAAACCTGCTGAATGCATCAGGATCCAGGTCAGGAACAGTGGACCATCTAACAGTAGAGGTTTGCTTTTAAGAGCCTGTCATCACTAAGATTTAAACTAGTATTTTGTAGGCATTGTAACTATCCATGCAATCCTATGTTAACACCTCTATTTAAAACAATTTAGCTCTGGAAGTGCACTTGGACAGAACCTAATTTCACAAAATATATTGCTCCTCATAAATTTAACCCTTTACAAGACAAATCAAATCCAGATAGAAAAGGAAGTGACGTTCTAAATTATTAGCATTCTTATAGAGACTTCCACCAACAAAAGTTAAATTAACAAACATGAAGCATCCTTTTAAAAAAGGTATTTTTATTCACACCAATTATTTTTTTC
This sequence comes from Lyroderma lyra, assembly GCA_004026885.1. Taxonomy (NCBI): domain Eukaryota; kingdom Metazoa; phylum Chordata; class Mammalia; order Chiroptera; family Megadermatidae; genus Lyroderma; species Lyroderma lyra. The sequence continues at coordinate 23,782 of PVJL010012444.1, read as the reverse complement.
AAGATGATGAAAATTGTTGCCTTTCATATTTTTCACAAGTCTCAAGCAATCTTTTTATCAGAAGAATTGTCAGTTTGGAGTATAATAAACCTCAGGCCCTTGAAATTTCCAAATGTACTACAACTTCTTTGGGACATAATCTGCTTCTCTTGGCTTGCTCTTTTTATATTGCTTCAGAAATAAATGTTAAGTATTCTGTGTTCCACCATTTTCACTGTGGTATGTAACCATTACCATTAATCAGAATATCTGATTATCTAGAGATTACATCTTTTGCAATAGAAAATAATAAAAAGGACTAGTGTGTTCAGTAATCTTTGAACTATTTAGGAGTTATGACTTCAATTGGAATAGAATGAAAATAAATTTGCAAACACCTTTAATATAGCAGAAACATGCAAAATGGTAGCTAAAAAAAATAAAGAAGTTTGATCCACTGGATATTGTTTTACCTGCATTGTATGTGATTTTTTTTTCAATCATTGATTAAATAAAACAACCTAATATTGAATTTAAACATTTCTGTCTCTAGATATATAGTAAGTTAGGCACCATGTCAGCTAAATGTTCTAAAACAATAGTATAAAATTGTGCCTGCTTTTAAAGACCCAGGCATCTCACAAACCATTCCAATAAAACTACTCTTGCTAATGTCATTAGTGACCTAATAATTGTGTATATTGATGAACATATTTTAGTCTTATTCTTATTGGTCCACTATGATATTTTTGGCACTGCTTATCTCTTCAACTTTCTTAAAAAACTTTATTTCTTGAATATACCTGATTCATTTCAGACCTCTGTTTTTTTTCTACCTTTGTGCATTTATCATATTGTTCTTTTTCCTAATTTTAGGTGTTCTACAAATTCAATCTTTGTCCCACAGCTCTCTGGTGTTCTATACTCTTCCTGCATACCATGTGATATGTTATGGTTTGAATTACTACCTATAGGCTGAAGGCTCCAAAGTAGCAGTGAGTAGTGTGAGCAGTGTGAGTGGTAAGCAGTGATAAGTGTGAGCAGTGACCAGTATGAGTAGTGAATAGTGTGAGCAGTGAGCAGTATGAACAGTAAGCAGTGTGAGCAGTGTGTAGCATGTGCAATGAGCAGTAAATGCAGCAAAAAGTGAGCAGTGTGAGCCGTAAGAAGTTGGAGCATTGAGCAATGAGCAGTGTGAGCAGTGAGCAGTGTGTGCAGTGAGTAGTCAGAGTACTATAGTGTGAGCAGTGAGTAGTGTGAGTCATTAGACATGTGTACTATAAGCAGTAAGCATTGTGAGCAGTGAGCCATGTAGAAAGTGAGCAGTGAGAACAGTGTGAGCAGAGAGCAGTGTGAGCAGTGTGACCAGTGAGCAGTGTAAGTAGTGAGCAGTGTAAGTAGTGAGTAGTGTGAGCCATGAGCAGTGAGCACTGTGAACAGTACTGCTCACACTGCTCACTGTTCACACGGCTCATGGTCACACTACTCACTGCTACACTGCTCTTTGAAGCCTTCATTTTCAGCTTAAAATAACTCCCAGAGCTTCAGACTCATGTTCAAATGCATCTTGACTGTCCCATAGGAACCTCAAACTCAACATACCCAAAACTAAATTTTTTATATTCTCCTCTAAGCCTGCTTTCTTTTCATTTTTTTATTTTAGTGGCACTGTCACTTGCCTTGTTACTCAAGCTACAAACCTAAAAAGTAATCTGTGACTCTTTAGTCTCTTTCCCACCACAGTCCTAATAATTATTTGACCTATTTTACCTTACATGTAGATCTCAAATCTATTTTCTCATCTGTACCTTGACAATTATTAATATTCTATATTTCATACCTTTATTATTTCTTATCTATACTGTAATAACAATCAATTCATTTAGCAGAAATTACATAGTTTATCCTACAAGGTGTTCCATAATCTGACCTCTTTATACTTCTCCAAAGTTATTTTTTGTGTCTGCCTCCATCTTCCTAATTAATCCATTTCCCACTTAGAAAAAAAAAATCAGCTCACTGCCATGTTCACTAACTTTACATAAACACAATTTTCAGTGTGAAAATAAAATATAAAAACTGTTATTGGAGTTATTTCTAAGTAAACTTGTCTCTAAACCTAATGTAACAGAAATGTATATGATGATCATTTTTTAACATATTTCTTGTGTGGTAAATTTTGAAGCATGTAACATTGGGAGTAAGGTTAGGATTGTAATCCATCAGTATTTTTTGGAGCAAACGCTGTAGTCACAAGCACCACCTGTGAGTATTCTTGGGACAAATGGGAAATGGGTTAAGTGAACTGCCTGTTTCTTCAACATTCCTTTTCGAAAAGACATTTACTTTACTATTCTTAATTTTTTTTTTTTGGAAAAAGACTACTTAGATGAAAAACATTATTACTTTTATAATAAACACATAAAATGCAAGGGCTATTCAGAAATTATTTAGCCATGCAATATAAAAAGTAGGGACATTTATGGATGAAATTTTTTCTGGACAGATTTCATGTATTTTGAATTATGCACTACTTTTTCAGGAAAGAAATTAACAATAATTAATTTGTGATTACTGTAACTTTAAATATATATGTATACACATACACAGACACACACAAAAAATTTAGGCAACATTGTCTTTAGGATTATCGAGAAAATGATATCCTTTGTGTTTTATTTTGGTTTTCATTTTTTTTAATTCATTTTTATTGTTAGACTTATTAGGGTGACATCTGTTAGCAATGATTACATAGGTTTCAGGCATGCAATTCTACAGTGCATTGTCAACTTGATGTATAATGATTTATTTTTTTTATTGGGGTGACATCTAATCTTTGGGTTTTATGGTCTTCTACATATATTTGTTTTACTTATTGCCTATTAAATAAGAAATGGTGTGTGTGTGTGTGTGTGTGTGTGTGTGTGTGTGTGTGTGTACATGTATGTAGGTATGTAGTGTGCATATGCACATGTGTATAAGGTGAATAACAATGGGATTAAAAGTTTTTGTGCAGTGATGACAAACATTGAGTGAATTTTATGAATCATGATCTAAGAGCTACTTATCTGTTTTTAAAATAAATTGGTTATTAAATTAAGCAACAAAAGCTTTTAATACAGAGTTCTATAATTATTGCAATGTATTTTCTAACACCTGTATTTGTGCATTTTTAGCAGACTGCTTATAAAAGCAGAACTCATTATCCCTGTGCCCAAATCCTTCTCAACATGCATTCATTAATTTTCTTGTCCTCTTCACTCAGTAAACAGTCATCTCATTTACCTGGTAGTAAAATATTGATGTTAAGAAAACTTATTTTAAATGGCTAGGTATATTCACCTTCTATTCATAGTAAAACAATTTTATGTACAAATGTTGCATGGATATTTGAATTTTAACGTATATTCAATGTTTGGATATGTGTTTCTCTATTTGGGATTCTAATGCCAAAAAAGTGTGATGTTGCCAAGTGTTCTAAAGGGCTCCCACACAATTCTTGCCAACTATATCCCACTTATTTCTTCACCAAGCATTTATAGGGTTTATTGTAAATAAAAAAAAAAAGAAAGTCATGAGTCATCCCTCAATGTATTTACAGTGCAATGAAAAGGCAGCAAGCAGACTGAAATACAAAAAAAAATGGTGAATAATACAACTATATATCCACAGAGTGCAATAAAAATCACAAGGAGGGCATTTAGCATTAATGGAATTATCAAAGGAAGATACCTAGAGGAGAAACCTTATAAACAGAGTGCTAAGAGACTTCATTGCTCTTTCCAGCTGAACTCTTCAATCCAACCCATCATTCCCAAAGCTACTTCCAGGTATTTTTATAATTCTTCTCAAGTATTTGCTTTATTTGAATGTAAAAATCTGTCATACTGAATTCTAAATAAATTATGGTGTTGTATTTTATTTTAAAAGAAAAGTTAACAATGGTTATCTAACAAATATTTACTGAGAACCTATAATGAGTTAGGTATTATATTGGTGTCTAAGATATAATATGAGTGAGACACAGTTTCTGTATAAACTCACAGTCATAAAATAAGTCATGGGTATATATAATGTACAGCATAAAAAAGAATCAATCATACTGTAATAACTATGCAGAAGGTTATTAGACTTATTGTGATGAATACTCTGTACAGTGTATGAGGTTAAAAAATTAATTTTGTGAACTCATCCTAGAAAAAGTGCTACATACCTCATTGCTGAATATCACTATGGTCACCTTTTTAAGTACTCCTCCTTGGAAAGCTGTGCACTGATTCCAGCTTTCAAAGCAATTTTGGAACTCCTTTTCTGTAATGGCCATCAGAGCTATTATATGACCCTCAATGTCTTGAATGTCATCAAAATGTCTTCCTTTCAATATTTCCTCTAACTTTGGGTAAAGAAAAAAATCACTGGGGGTCAGATCAGGTGAGTAGGGAGGGTGTTCCAATACAGTTATTTGTTTACTAGCTAAAAACTCCCTCACAGATAGTGCCATGTGAGCTGGTGCATTGTTGTGATGCAGAGACATGTGTCATTGGTGAAAAGTTTAAATTGTTTTTGTCTAATATTTTTACACAAATGCCTTTTCAGCATTTCCAAATAGCAAACTTGGTTGACTGTTTGTCCAGTTGGTACAAATTCATAATAAACAATTCCTCTGATATCAAAAATTGTTAGCAACATCATTCTGCCTCTTGATTTGGACTGACAGAACTTCTTCAGTCATGGTTTGTTGTCTGACTTCCATTGTGCATTTTGACATTTTGTTAAGGATTGTATTGGTATATTCATGTTTCATTACAAGTGATAAAATGGTCTAAAACATTGTCTTGCCTCTCCAAAAAGTCTTGGCAAACTTTGACTTCTTTTGCTTTTGTTCATCAGTGGGATTCTTCAGGACCACTTTTGTACACACTTTTCTCATGTCAAGATTTTCAGTTAAGCTTTTACTAACTATTTCTCTATCAATGTTTATTTGATCTGCTGTGATTCTTGCAGTCAGTTGATGATTTTGATGCACAATTCAATGAATTTATGCAATGTTTTTGTCATATCTGCTTGTTACTGACTGCCCTGATCTCCCTTCATCAGTAACATTTTCTCTCCCCTCAGAAAAGTGTTTAATTTATTTGTACACTGCCATTTTCTTCATGAAATTATCACCATTGACTTGAACTAACAAGTCCCTGATTTTATTTTTACTCTTGCAAAGTTTAACAAGAAATTTAATGTTTGTTCATTGCTCTAATTGAAGCTCTGATGTTCTTGTGATGACACAAAAACCACCCAACAAAGATAATGAATGCTATTCAGTAAGACATTGCCATACATTGACACAAACACATCTGTAAGACTGAGATATACCAAGGTTGTAAAATCTTCCTGAGTTGTTTGTACAGTGCTGCCAATGTAAGCACAGAGTGGCAAATTTGTGAACTCAACTGTCAGACTTCATATAAATGTCAGATTACTATGTTGTACACTTAAAACTAGTATAATATTATATGTCAACTATGAAAATAGATTTTATAAAATAAAAACATATAGTTTAAAAACTAGGATTTGATAATAATTTAAATATATAAAAATAATTAAAAAACAAAAAAGACAGTTTCTGTACTGAATGAACTAAAAAACAACCTTCATATAATTAGTAATTAACATGTAAGTACAATAATTATGATATGTAGACTTGCTTTTGAAATCACAGAGAAAGTGCATTTAACTTAATAGCATTTAAAGTGACTAGTATAAAAAGTGAGAAGGCCAAGAAATGTTTTATGCCTAAGGCAACAGTTGAGTTGAGTAGGTTGAGTAGGAAGGAATCACAGGGAAAGTCCATTTTTAGAAGAAAAAGATTAAGCAAAGTCATTGAAGGTATAGTTACATGTGTTAGTTCTGTGTGCATTAATCATTTTTCCCCCACTAGCATGCTATTTCTGTAGGGGAGGAAATAATGTCTGTTTTACTTACCTTCAAATATCTAAATTCTAGTGTAGTTTTAGTCAAGTAGACTGTCTACAATTCTTTTTGAGTTGGAAATGTTCTAATTATATATGAGAAAACTAAATAAATCTCTGAGAATTGATGTAACTTTGCTTATGCATTAAAACTTTGAGATAACACTGGTATGTTTAGCTCTAGTTGAATCCTACAAGGATTTTGAGAAATTTTATTACACAAGTCAATAAGATTAAAATGAAGTCAAAGGCTTATATTATTGCTATATAAAATTTAGCTGGATACTGGCCTTGCAAATATTGACCTCCTTAGCTCTTGTTCTGTGAATCTCCATTTCTCCAATGTGGGTACACCCAAACTGGGAAACTGTGACCAACCCTGCCCCAGGACTGCTGGGCCCTCAGGCCTTAGTGTAAGACATACTTTGAGGAAATTTATTGCTATCCCCACCAATAACCCCATTAGTTTTCATCTTTGAGTCTCAACCTGCTCACTCTAAGAAGGCACCTGAAATACATTTTTATTTTGTGAAACTTAAAAACATTAACAGGAACAACATCACCATTATTTTACTATGCAATTTTCTCAAAGGAAGACAGAGACATTCAAGAAACTAAAACAAAAACTAGCATTAAATTTTTTTAAAAAACAGAAAGTAGCTCAAGAAAACTGTAAAAGAAGTTTAAAAATCATACTTTTAAATAACTTAATATCTTGGTGGGAAAGAACATAAATTCCTGGGAGTTTTTTCAATAGAAGTGTGGCTATTCTTGGCTTAATTCTTGTCTAGTGCTCTCTGCATTGTTCATCTCTTCACCACACTTCCCCCAGACTCTCTACTAATGAGTAATTATTTGCATAATTAAACTGCTTAATAGGGATGTTAAGAGAGCAGAACAAGTTATACCAAATATTCTTCAAATGTCATTTTTACCTACATCCCACTATATGAGAGAAACAATATAACCATTTGAAGAGAAAGTAAAAGCTGTATTTGATATTCAAAATGGCCTTGGCATATATTTTATGAAATCAAGATGTTTACCATAGGCCTACTGGTCTGAAGGCAGAAAGTAATGGTGCACAGGCAAGGGGGAAATATGAGGGCCTGTGAGAAGTAAAACAAAAAAAATACTTCTTACAGCTCTTGAAGCTTGTTAAGGCTGAGCTTATACGTATAAGGAGTTAACTCTTTCCATGGTAAGCATGACATACCCCATACTTATATAATTTGAACTCCTACACTCACTGGTTTGGGTAAATAACCTTCAAGAAACTACTCTTAAGATGCACATAGGTTTTTTATTTGTTTTTAGCCTAGAACACAAAATTAAGACAAAAAGCTAATTTTGAATAAGAGAGAATTCTGTAGAATAAAAGGGGAACTGTAAGCTAGTTAAATTTGGTCTGAAAATACTTGACAAAATAACACCTCAACCACAAAAGTTGATTTAGAAAAGAGGCAAGAACTTTGCCTTTCCTCTAGCTTTGCCTTAGACTGTGTCTGTTGATATTTTCAACCATCAGATGTTTAACTAATAATGATGTTAACAGAAAAAATTAGTTAAAATACATGTGGGGTGAAGCATCTGTGGGTTTTGATATGTCATAGCTAATGAAAGTGAATGTGTTGGCCACAACTCAGGGCAGTAGAATCGTTCTTAGTTAGGGTTATCTGATTTCCTCCTATAGCATAGACTTAACACCAACCACATTCTGCATCTCCCCTGAGTAATAAATTTTTTGGCCAGTGATACTTCCACTCATCATCCTAGGAGATTTAACATCAGTCAGATTGTGTAGAATGAACTTCAGCATCCATGGGCCATTAGTCCAAGCCTAATGTTCTACTTGTGGAACATAGACTTGATGAGAAAAGATGTCTTGTCTGGTTCATAGCTGTGTTTGCAGTACTTAAACAAGTTATTTCACCATAGTAGACACTAAATACATATTGAATCAGAAAGTAAATGAATGGACAAAAAAAAATTAAAAAAAGGGTGAAACAGAAGCCCAGTAGAGTGATCAACTCATCTGGTTTAAAAATAAAAATCCTGTTTCCTAGCAACCACCTCAGTCTTTGCAAAGCAGGATAATCAATGATTTTGATGCCCAATCATATGGGTGAAGCCCACAGTGTAGTCATAAGAAGTTATCCATCTAACCAATGTTTTTGAGCATCTAATATGTTACATACACTGCACTAGGCAAAAGAATTAGAGCAGTAAGGAAGACATGAAAACACCAAATGGCACTTACATTTTGGTGTAGTAGTAAATACGTACACAACATACACATAATATAAGGTAGTCAGATGTTTTATGCAGAAAAATGAAGAAGCAAAAATAATATAAAAGTGATGAGAGAAAGGCACTGTTTTTGATATGGTGATTAGAAAGGACCTCTCTGATGTGAACAGTGTTTTGAATGATGTGAGGGAGTAAACTTGGAGAATGTATAGAAACGAGTGTGTGAAGATGAGAAAAAGTAGAAACACAGGCCCTGCAGCAAGAGTGCACTAGGCCTTTTAGAGAATCAAATTCTGCTATTGTTTTCACTACCCTCTGGAGTTTAGGTTTGCAGGAAAACAAGCTTATGTGATCACCTCTCTTTATTTGTACATTCTTTTATTAATTCACTTGTTTCAAAAACATCTTTTTGCCTACTGTGTAACAGGGACTATACCATATGTTGGCATACAAAGATGACATTGCTTCATTCTTGACCATTCTTTCCCCTAAGAGACAGATACTCTCCAGTTCAGGTATTCTCTGAGGTTATACTTTGAACAGACTAAAGATTTTAACCAGCCCTGCAGCATAACCCACTTCAACCAATGTTACAGACTGGCACATCGTGCTTTAGATCCCACCCACAAGGGTTATCACTTCAGCAATTAAACAGAATTGAATAATTGAAAAGACTCATAAAACTCTAAGAGATATATTCTTCCAGGGCTTTAATAAAGGTAGAAAAATGGTACCCTAGTGAGAGGAAAGTATAGGCAACCACCGGAGTTCTGAGACATAGGTGTAATCTCCAGGCTGCAATTCATTTTTAAATTGTTATTAACCTTAAAGATATTTGCAAAGATACCCTTGTCTCAGGGGGGCAAAGGCACAAGTTTACAGAAGGGTTTTTTTTTATATCAAATCATCATGCTCCTAAAATCAAGCTGCATAATCAGTTAAACCAAGGGTAAACCACGAAGCCATGCATTTCAGTAAACAATGCAGTAAATACATGGTGCATCTAGGGAAGTTCTGAATCTTTACCAACATGTTCTAAATCATTACCTACTGCTGCTCATTGCTATCTTGCTTGAAGGTCAATCAATACCAGACTCCAAGTGCCTTTACCACTGTGACTGTTACTGCCTCAGCACTAAACTGTAAAAAATATAAAACTCATCTGTGCCTATCATCTTCTTTCTGTGACTGCTTATCACAATCAGATCCATTAATTTAAAACCCATATATCACCTGGTAAATCAACTCTGTACTTAATATCTCTGCTTAGATATATAGTAGGCATCCCCATCTTAATGTGTTCAAAATAAAACTCCTAATTTTATCTTCAATTTTTTCCATTCGCAGTTATTTCCATCTCAATACATTAAATAAAAAACTATTTAATCTTTATCTCAGGAAACATATTTCTTTTAAAAATATTTTCATTAAAGTATAGCTAACATACAATATTATATGAGTTTCAGTGCACACCATAGTTATTCAACATCTTTATACCTAAAGAAGTGATCACCATAAGTCCAGCAACCATCTGACTTTCCAATGCTCATAATATTATTGACTATATTCCCTATGTTGTTCATTACATCCCTATTACTTACTTGTTTTATACCTGAAAATTTTAACCTATTATTCCCCATTATCCATTTATTTCTTAATTTTAATTTTTTAATTACAGTAACCACAATATTATTTTATATTAGTTTGAGGTATACAGTATAATAGTTACACATTTATATAATTTAAGAAGTGATTCCCTTGACTATTCTAGTACCCACCTGGCTATACATATTATATTATTGACTATATCTCCTATGCTTTACTTTTGTCCCCAAGACTATTTCATAACTACCAATTTGTACTTCTTCATCTTTTTTTTTTTACCCTTACCCACAACTTCCATTCTATCTAGTAAACATTAGTTTGTTTTCTGAGCCTATGAATCTGTTTGTTTTGTTGGTTCATATATTTTGTTTTTTAGATTCCACATATAAGTGAGATTATATGGTATTTGTCTTTCTCAGTCTGACTTATTTGACTAGGCATATACCTTCCAGTTCCATCCATGTTGTCACAAATGGTAACATTCATTCTTTTATATAGCTCAGTTATATTTTCTTTTTTGTGTGTACCACCTCTTTTGATCTAATTGTCAATAGATAGGCACTTAGGTACCCTTTATAGTTTGGCTATTTTAAATAATGTTGCAATGAATGTAAGAGTGCATATATCTTTTTGAATTAGTGTTTTGGATTTTTTCAGAAAAATATCCAAAAGTGTAATTGCTTGATTAGAAGGCAGTTCTATTTTAAACTTTTTGAGGAACTTCCACACTGTTTTCCATAGTGACTGCACCAATTTGTAATTTCAACAACAGTGCATAAAGGTTTCCTTTTCTCCACATCTTTGCCAACACTTATTGATTTATTGATTACAGCCATTCTGACAGGTGTAATGGAATCTCTTATTGTGTTTTTAATTTGCATTTCTCTGATGATTAGTGAACTTGAGCTTTTTTATTTTTTTCACATGTTTATTGACAGTCTGTATGTTGTCTTTGGAGAAATATCAATTCAGTTCTGCCTACTTTTTAATTAGATTGTTAGCTTTTTTGTTTTCAAGTTGTATCAGGTTTTTTATAAATTTTGTATATTAACCCCCTGTCAGATATATCATTGGCAAATATTTTCCCCCATTCAGTAGGTTTTCTTTTCATTTTTTCTGTTGGTTACCTTTACTGTGCAAAAACATTTTAGTTTGAGGTCATCCAATTTGTTTATTTTTACTTTTGTTTTCCTTGCTTAAGAAGATAAATCAGAAAAAAGAAAGTATTGCTAAGAACAATGTTACAGAGTTCAGTGTCTGTGCTTTCTCCTAGAAGTTTTATGGTTTCACATATTACACTTAAGACTTCAATCCATTTTGAGTTAATTTTTGTGTATAATGTAAGAAAATGGTCTAATTTCAATTTTTTGCATGTATTGGTTCAGTTTTCCAACACCATGTATTGAACACACTTTTACCCCATTGAATATTTTCACATTCTTTGTCATAGATTAATTGACCTTATAAGTGTGGGTTTATTTTTGGGCTCTCCACTATGATCCATTGCTTTCTGTGTCTGTTTCTATGCCAGTGCCATACTGTTTTAATTACTATAGGCTTGCAGTATAGTTTAATATCATATATTGTGATACATCCAACTTTATTTTTCTTTTTCTCAAGATTGCTTTAGCTATTCATAGTTTTTTATGCTTTTGTATAAATTTTAGGATTACTTGTTCATATCTGTGAAAAATGCTGTTGTTATTTTCATAAGGATTACAGTGAATTTATAGATTGTTTGGGGTAGTATAGACATTTTAACAATGTTAATAATTCTTGAGCTACCCACATACCAAAAAGCAAAAAAAAAAGAAAAAGAATAATTCTTATTCATGGGCATGCTATATTCTTCCATTTAGCTCTATCTTCCTCAACTTCTATTTTTAATGTTCAATAATTTTTCAAGTACAAGTCTTTCACTCCTTTTGTTAAATTTATGCATAGGTACTTTCAAAGATGTAATTGTAAATGAGATTGTGTTCTTAATTTCTCTTTTGATAATTCATTATTGCTGTTTAAAAATGCAACCTATTTCAGAATATTAAATTTTTGTTCTGCTACTTTACTGAATTCATTTATCAGTTCTAATATTTTTTAGTGAAATATTTAGCATTCTATAGTACTATATCATCTGCAAATAATTACAGTATTACCTTTTTCCTTTACAATTAAATGCATCTTTTTACTTTTTCTTGTCTGATGGTTGTGACTAGGAATTCCCCTATTATATTGAATAAAAGTGGTGAAAAATGGACACTTTTGTCTTGTTCCTAATCTTAAGAAAGACATTTTTAGCTTTTCCTTATTGAATATGATATTAACTTTTGTTTTTCATACATGCCTGTATTGTGTTGAGATATATTCTCTCTGTTTCTACTTTGATGAGAGTTTTTATCATAAATGAATCCTGAATTTTGTTAAATATTTTTATGTATCTATTGATATGATCATATACTTTTTATTCTTTATTATGTTCATGTGGTATACCACATTAATTGATTTGTGAATATTTAACCAACCTTGCATACTAGGAATAAATCACACTTGATCATGGTGTATGGTGATTTTAATGTATTGTTGTTAATGAGAGATATTGGCCTATAATTTTCTTATTTTGTAGTGTTTTTGTCTGGTTTCGGAATCTGGGTAATGGTGACTTAATAAAATGTGATTGAGAGCCTTCCTTTTTTTTTTTTTTTTTTAGTTTAATGGAATAGTTTGAAAAGAATAGGTGTTAATTCTTCTTTGAATGACTGATAAAATTTATCTGTAAAGCCATCAGTCCAGAACTTTCATTTATTGGGAGTTTTTTAAATTGCTGATTCAATTTTGTTAAAAGTTATGAGTCAGTTCAAAAACTTTTGTGTCATTTTATTCAGTTTTGGAAGACAGAATGTTTCTAAGAATTTATTCATTTTTTTTCTAGATTGTCTAATTTGTTGGCATGTAATTTTTTGTAATATTGTCTCATAATTCTTTGTATTTTTTATGGAGTCAGTTGTCAGTTATCTTTTCACTTTTTATTTTATTTACTACTTGGGTTCTCTCTTATTTTTTTGATGAGTCTGGCTAAAACTTCATCAATTTTGTTTAATTTTCAAAAACTAGCTCTTGGTTTTATGAATTTTTTTGTATTTTTTTAGAACCTATTTTGTTTATTTCTGCTCTGATCTTTACTATTTTGTTCTACTCACTTTGGGCTTTGTTTACTGTATTTTAAAAAAATTCTTTAAGTGTAATGCTAGATTGTTTATTGGAGACTGTTCTTGTTATTTAAAGTAGGATTGTATTGCTATAAATTTCCATTTTAATACTGCTTTCACTGTGTTTCATAAATATTGGGTCATTTTGTTTTCATTTTCACTTGTCTCAAGGTATCTTTTGATTTCTTATCTGATCTTGTTATGGATACATTTATTATCAGGGTTTTATTTAGTCTCCATGTATTTGTATGCTATTTAGTATTTTTCTTTTTTTTTCCATTTTAAATTTAAAGTTTAATAACTATACCAAAGATTTGATTCACAAGAGATGTGGAATCTTATCACCCATGCCAACCCTTATTGACTCCAGGCCTAAAGCAAGAGTTAATTCAGCATAGACCAGAAAGAGAAGTACAAAACCTGCTCCTAGAGAGACATACGACATACCAAAGGAGTCACAGGATCCCACCAATTGGCATCACCAGGAGTCTGTTTATAGTATTTTTCTTATAATGAACTTCTAGTTTTATACCACGGTGTTCAGAGAAAATACTTGATATAATTTCAATCTTTTTTAATTTATTGAGACTGCTTTTGTGACACAACATGTGGTCTATCTTAAAAAATGATAAATGTACACTTGAAAAGAATGCATATTTTGCTGCTCTGGGATGAAATGCTCTAAAAATATTAATTCAATCTATCTAGTTTAGTATGCCACTTACAGTTGCTGTTTTCTTATTAGGTTGGTGCAAAAGTGACTGTGGTTTTGGACCCTAAATTTAAAATTATTATAACTATGCTCAAACACATCTTTATTAATCAAAATAGGAACCATTACAATCAACATATTTTTGCAAATGACAAATAAGTTCTTTTATTTCTGTAGCATAAAAATCTGTGCTTAGAATTCAAAGAACTCTTGGAAAGCATTTTCTTCATTCTGCTGATTGTGGAAGTGTTTTCCCTGCAAAAAATTGTCATGGTGCTTGAAGAAGTGGTAGTCAGTTGACAAGAGGTCAGGTGAATATGGCCAATGAGGCAAAATTTTGTAGCTGAATTCATTCAAATTTTGAAGCATTAGGTGTGTGGTATGGTGTTGGACATTGTCATGAAGAATTGAGCCCTTTCTGTTGACCAAAGCCTGCTGCAGGCATTGCAGTTTTCAGTGCATCTCATTGATTTGCTGAGAATACTTCTCAGATGTAATCATTTTACTGGGATTCAGAAAGCAGTAGCGGATTAGATTGGCAAGAGACCACCAAACAGTGATCATGACCCTTTTGGATTGTTTTATTTTTTGGTGCAAATTTGGCTTTGGGAAGTACTTTGGAGCTTCTTCTCAGTCTAACAACTGAGCTGGTAATCACTGGTTGTATAAAACCCACTTTTTGTCACATGTCACAATCCAATTGAGAAATGGTTCATTGTTGTTGCACAGAATAAGAGAAGATGGCACTTCAAAATGGAAATTTTAAAAAAAAATTCTGGTCAGCTCATGGGACACCCACTTATTTGTTTCTAACCCACTCTTTCACCTTTACAATTTGCTTTAAATGCTGAATGACCATAGAATGTTTGACACTGAGTTCTTTGGCAATTTCTCGTGTAGTCATAGGAGGATCAGCTTCAGTGATTGCTCTCAGTTGTTCGTTGTCTACTTCCAATGGCTTCCCACTATGCTTTTCTACTTCAAGGCTCTTGTCTCCTTTGCAAAATCTCTTGAACCACCACTACACTGTATGTTCATTAGCAGTTCCTAATTGAAATGCGTTGCTGATGTTGGGAGTTGTCTCTGCTGCTTTATGACCCATTTTGAACTCAAGTAATAAAATTGCCCAAATCTGTTTTATAGTCTAAAGTAAATATAAAATAAACAAGTAATTAGTACAAAAACATATAGCAATAAATGTACATTAAAATGATGTATAACATACCACATTTATTTAAGAATGTATTATTTCAATATCAAATTGCTAATTTCAACAATGCAAAAACTGCAATTACATTTGCACCAAGCTAATTTTTCTGTCTGAAAGATCTGTCATTGCTGTCAATGGGGTCTTAATGTTTTGTACTATAATTGTATTATTGGTGATGTCTTCCTTTGTTTTGGTTAATACTTTTCTTTTTAATTGAAGTGTTTCTATGTTGGGTGTATAAATGTTTACAAGGCATCCATTTTTTTGTTGTTATTGGATAGCTACATCCTTTTATCATTATGCAATGTCCCTCTTCGTCACTTTTTATAGCCTCTGGTTTAAAATCTATTTTGTCTTATGTAAGTACTGCTATCATAGGTTTTTATTAATTTTTATTTGCATTAAATATCTTTTTCTATCCCTTTACTTTCAGTATGTGTATGTCTTTCAGTCTAAAGTGGGTCTCTTGTAGACAGCATATGTATGGGTCTTACTCATTCAGTAACCCTATGTCTTTTGATTAGAACATTTAATCCATATAAATTAAAGTGATTATTAATAGATACATAGTTTTTACCTCTATAATTTTTATGTCCTTATATTTTACTCCCGTTCTTATCTTAAAAAATTTCCTCTAATATTTCTTGTAATACTGGTTTGGTAGTAATGAAATTTTTTTAGCTTTTACTTATCTGGGAAGCTGTTTATCTTTCCCACAATTTTATATGATAGCCTTTCTGGGTAGAGTAGTGTTGGTTGTAGGTCCTTGCTTTTCATCACTGAATATTTTGTGCCAATATTTGCTGTCCTGCAATGTTTCTATTGAGATATCAGTTGACAATCTTATGGGAGCTTTCTTGTAAGTAACTAGTTACCTTTTTCTTGCTGCTTTTAAGATTCTCTTTTTGTCTTCATTTACTTGCATTTTAATTATGATGTTTCTTGGTGTGAATTTGTTTGGGATCATATTTTTCGGGACTATCTGTACTCCAAGGGGTTGTATGTATATTTTCTTCAACAGACTATGAAAATTCATAGTCATTACTTTTTTCCCTACCTTTAGCTCTTCTCCTTATGGTACCTCTATGATGTAAATATTGTTATGCTTGATGCTGTCCAAGAGGTCCCAGAACCTCAATATTAAATAAAACATTCTGAAACACTGCCAACAACAAAAATTCTGTTCCTGCCTGAGATAGAAAACCTGTGACAACTACTGCTTGAAAAATAAATAATACAAAATAAGGACAGCTAAGGACTAAGAGAAAAATGAATTGAGATTCTTCCTGAATGGAGATTATACAGAGTTGTGTAAGAGCAATTTTGATATAGGAAGAAAGTAAGTAGCTTTACTTTGATTAAGGTTGGTATTGTACAGTCAGAAAAAAAAAGTTAGTTGCTTTATTGTCTGAAATTACAACAAATTCTACATATAAATCAACTCAAAGAGAAAATTGTTTATTTAATAAATATTTCAGGTTTTAATAAAGGCTTCAGAAGGTAAAAAGGATTTGCTAAATTTGGCTTTTTGATACAAATGCAAACAAACCAAACATGTGTGGGAACCCAAATATACCTGCATTGGGAGTCACAATTGACACAAATTTCAAAATGTAACTTTCTTATAAAAAACAAAATTTATGAGAGTATCGCTAAATACATTCTTGGTATCTTATATTTTAAAAAAGATGTCACTTCAGTTTCTTCTTAGAATTGCTAATAACAGTACTATTTGTAACAGTTCCCTTAAAGATAAGACATGGGCTTATTACCATCTCAATTGAGAAGGGAATTTCACTTGCTAATGAAGATAGTCAAGTAAAAGTGAAATATGACAAAAAGGGAAACCAGCAATAGCAGCATCTTGTAATTCATCAACATTCACACACTGGAAACCTATGATTTTTAAGAACTCTAGCTAATTGCAGTCATTGAAGAAAGAGTTCTTGCTGTGTCATTCAGCTTTACAGGACAATGGTCTGGAAGTTTTCATTTGCATTTCATATGAATATGGCTTTTCAATAATAAAAAGATTTATACATTATTAAATATAAATAAACAAAAATATAACAGCTTTAAAAGTAGACTGTATTGACCTTAAAACTAAGTTTACAAATATGTGACTTACTAATGAGTCTTGTAAGTTAACACATTTAAAGATTAACAGTTACAAAATATAACTTGATTACATTTACATTTTAAAATATTTGGTGCAGGGTAAAATATAGGTCTTTTTAATATGTGACAATATTATATAAGTAATACTCAACTGTAATAAAACTCCACATGTGTGGGTGGATTTATGAGGAATAAATAAAAAACTGTAAAATTAAAAATAAAATCCATTTTGTGATAAAAAAATTATTAGTTGTTATATAACTATATTTGTATTAGTGATTTGCGTGAATGTAAATATTAATTGGTAAGATAACCCACTGAATCAAACATTTAATATGAAAAATCATAAAAATTAAATTATACTATAAATGAAACTTTATCATATATTCAATTTTTATCTAAGTTATTAATTAAAATACAGTTTTTTCAGGTGTAAGTACTTTAGCTACATAAGAGGTTAAAATGTATTGTGATACTACAACTGGAAATAAAAAGCACTATTTTTCTGAGTCATGAGACAGATCAGTGGTGATGAATTATTAATAAATTATTTCAGATCAATCATGGAATATATGCCTGCCCCAAGGAAACACACTACAAGCAGAAGATTAAATTAGAAAATACAATAGCCAGCACAGTTTAGAGATACTTTTCCACGTTAATTTTCTAACTTTTCTACATTTCAGTATTAAGTGCCTTTCTGTTGTATGAGAAAATATTTAAACACTCTTTAATGTATATAAAAGAAATGCATTAATAATCCAACTACATATTTTTGTTATTTAAAACTAATTGAAAGTTCTATTGGATAAACTTTACTGAGAAATCAAGAGAGAAAACCTAGTCACCAGCTTTATGTATTATATATTCAGATTACTTAGTTAAACACCTTTTGTCGTTTAGCTTCTATTACTTTTAAATATCTTCCACAGAATGTATAATCAAATTTCTTCATCTCTGACTGAGCCTGCATTAGGACTTCCTAAGTGCATAATTCATCTACATAATTCAGGACCCTATTAGTTTAGCCTTGAAATACCTTTCTAATTAAGCCAGATGTGATTTTTTTGGGTCAGTTCTTTCTTTATTTTAGATGTCTTGACAAAGCTCTTTTTAAGTCTCACATAGATTTAAGAACATGGCAATACTGATTCTGGCAGAATCTGAGGAAATTACAGTCTTTCTTTGTTCTGAAAAATAATCTTATATTTAGGTAATTTACCTTTAAAACAGGATTATCTTGGGGAAGTGTTCTTTATTTAAACTGGAAAAATGACAGCATGTTGAGTTACTCTTCACATTTTCTGAATATATTGGATTATTTCAGTCATGTCATTTCAATTTTAATGTAGTCTCTGAATTATATTGAGATGTTTTCTTGTGTTAACTATACCTGTAAGTAGAAAAAAATTTAAGAATAACCAAAAACTTCTATACAGTGGCTATTGAAATGACTTTGTAAAAGTGACACTACAGTTCTCTTTTAAATGGCATGTCGTTTTTATTTGTTTTTTTGTTGTTGTTGGAAGTTTCAGATGCCATGCTTTTAGTTCTGATGAATGTAAGAAGACTAAAATGTATGAAAAATAGAGGGAAAACACAAAACTCTCTCATTAGCTTTACAATATAGAATCATAGTTTACTCAAGGAGGTCTAAACAAACAAACAAAAAACTTCCAAAATAAGATTTGAGTTTACATTTAAGGCAGGTTGTCTATTTTTATTTTATTTAGAGAAATAATTCTAGCAAATTTAGTAAAATACAAAAAGTTTATAAAAATATTTAATAATAATTTCTGGGAAGGATAAAAATTCATTAACTAATATCTATATTTTTAGAGAAATTAAGGGTCTTATTAAGTAATATAAGTTTTGAAATGTGAGCCGGAGTTCTACATTTTTTGGAAAGATTTTAAGGAAGAAAGGTGAGTCTTGCTGTTTGAATATAGAATGGCTATGCTGAAAATTGTTTCTTGGTCACAGGAATAGAGAGGGTTCCTGTGCATGCATTTGCAGGAGTGCCAGAATTCCTAGAAGGGAGACATTCACTCAAAGTATCCACTTTATGTTGGTAATGTTACAGTAAACAACAATTTTCCTTTGTTCTTTTCTTTTGAAAGAAAAAAAATTTAGTCAAGAGAGACAGTTTGTGAAAGCATAGGACAAAAAGATTATTAAGTACACTCCAAAACATGGAGCAGGCTGACCCAAGAGAAAAAAGCAACCCCTCCTTACATTGTGTGAGGATTCTATTTGTATGGGTAGAATTATCTCCCTCTCTTCCTTTTCATCTTTCTCTTTTTCTGTCAGCCTGTCCCATCCCTTTATGTTCCTTTGATTGTTTCCTGTAATTTATTTGAGAAACTAATTAAAAAGAAGCAAAACTATAATTATATGATCTTGAGAAAGAGGGTGTATATTCTGATAAGTAGAACATTTTTCTTCCCTTGCCTGCATTTTTTTTATAACAACGTATGTTTCTGATAAGTCAGAAAAGCTGTGAAGGGGCTTTCTCTTGCTCATTTCTACCTTTTTACCAACCCTGTCACAAAGGAAACTCAAAATAAAATGATTTAAGATTGACTTGACCTAGATATTAATCCAAATAAATAGCTATTTAAGATCCAACAAAATAAAATGCTTTGATATTCAGGTATTATGTTTGGAAGTCACTGTGTTGCTTCATGCCTTGAAGCAAGATGGTGTACTATTCCAGGAGGTTCGTGGACCTTATGATGATTTTATCCATCAACCTCTAAAACTGAAATGGCACATTGCACTTTCAAGCACTTGAGATAGTCTTTTTTTCTTGGTCTAGAACTATCTAAATTAGTATATAAGGAAAAGGTAAATGAAAAAGAAAAAAAGAAAAACTTGCTCTAAGCACAACATGGAATAAAAGATTGTCAAAAAGAAACACAGAAAACCCTTCTCATTGGCAAAAGAGTTTTATTCATATATGATTGCAAACCAGGGAGACATAGTCTTCAGCATAAACTAAAAGTATAATCCACTGTGGGAAAGTTATGGCAAAAATTTTAAAGAAAAAAACTGGAAGAAGCTGGCTTTTAAAAGGATTGATTGACAAAGGAAGAGAAATCATAAGCCTACATTACTCATTCTGATTGATTGGCACAATGGAATTCTCTAGTATCAGCTAAATAGCAGAGCTTTAGCCACAGGTGATGTTACAAGATATGGAAAACATTCTAGTAGGGCTTGATACAAACAAGATATGATCAAGGTCTCAGCTTTCTTAGACTTCGCAAAAACAAGATTTTGTAATTAAGCAAACAATAAAAAGAGCACTATTTGTCACATAGGCAAAATCAGAGTCCAATTTGCATAAAAGTCTAAGTATTTTATCACAAAATTATAATATTATGATGCTTAAGTACATGGAAGTATATGAAATGCAAGGCAATTCTTGTGGCACAACATCTCTGGCTCCATTTTAAAATGGCTCCATTTATATTATTTTTTACAGGATAATGTCCTAATTGAACTATCAAGAAAGCTAATAAATGCAGAAAAATGGAGCTAACTTACTGTGTTTGAGTTTTCCCACCCTTCTTCCTCCATGAGAAGGGCAGCTTGATTCTTCTTTAATATTTCTTGCCCTATGGTTATAAAGGCATGTGTAAACTGTTATAATTTATGTTACATACATGTAACAAAAGGGTTGAATTGGTCTCTGCTTGCATCAATTTTCATTAAGTTGCTAATTTGGCAGATATCAGGACACTAATGTGGATATAAAAGTGATGCCTTCATCCCATGTGAAAATTAACTAAAGTTCCCCAAAACCTGCTCTATGATTCCAAGTTCCTCAGCCTGACCAGCAATAAGAAAAGGCTTCAGGGAGGATGAACAAGGAATTGGTAAAAGTGTTTGTTTGAAGATAGCTGTTGTCAAGCTATAACTCCTACTTCTTCTTTCTTTCCAGGATCTGGTGGCACTTCTTTCTAACCACAAGCAAAATGAGGGGAGCCTTAATGGAAATTCAAACATGGTTTTATACTGAAAAATCTAGGGGTTTGGAGGAGGCACATGGACAGAGACAGAGGAAGCTGCAGTGTTGGCATCAGCCTGCACCCTGCTGATCATGAAAGCAAAAAATATGTGGGTATTTTTCTGAACCAAAAATGAGACTTGTTAGAGAAAGTCCCAGGTAAAAATGTTTTGAGTCTTGCCCAAAATAATCACTTAATGGGAAGGGTAATTATTAGCAAAAGAATGCTTTAAATTTACACGCATGGCTGAGGGTGGGACATTGGTGATTCACCAAAGTAGAGAAACTGCCACTCAGGTCATCAGAACTGCAGCAGAAAAGGTCCCTGGAGAGAACCTCTGAAGAGTCAATGGAAGCATCACATTGGCAAATTGATAAAGATTTATACAGAGTTATCAGCCAGGCCCTCCCAAGTCAAAAATTTTAATCAGCTGCTAAAACCAGCCTGGTAAGAATAGCTTTACCCTTTCACCTCCACTCTTTGACCAAGTTTAGGAATTTAGGTCCTAAAAATGTTTTTTGTTTTGTTTTGTTTTTGTTTTGTTTTGTTTTGTTGTAGTATCTTAATAATTTATTTCAAAGATCTTTCTATGCCAATACACATAGGTCTAGCTCAATGTTTTTTAATAGATGCATGCTATTCTATGATGGAAGTGCACCATAGTTTATCTATTGGTAAACATTCAAAATTTTCAATTTTTTCTATTACAAACAATCCAGCAATTAACAACACTGAATTCATGACTACATTTTAAGAGATACAAGAGATTGCTAAAACTGGGATTACTGGATTTTCTATGTTTATGGGTGTGTCCTGACTGCTCCCTATTCTCTTCAATACTGGCTATTACCAGTCCTTCTCTTTATTGTCAGTATGGTAAGGAAATATTGGCATTTTATTTTGACTTCTCTGATTACTAGTCTTTTCATATTCTTTTTTAAATTAAAAAAAATTTGTTGTTAGACTTCCTAATAAATGTCACACTTGAGGTGACATTTATTAGGAAGAATTGCATAGGTTCCAGGTGTACAATTCTACAGTGTTTTGTCAACTTGTATAATAAGTTCACCACCTAGTGTCAGTTTTCTTTCCATCACCATATATTTAGTTCCCACTTCCTCTACTTCCACCCCCTCTCCCTTCTCCCATGTTTTGTTTTGTTTTGTTTTGTTTTTCTTTTTCTTTTTAAGCACATGGGGAGGAGGTAAACAGGAAAGAGAGAGAAAACAGGAGGTCAAGTTTACCTTCACCTTTCCCACCTACATGCTTTTATGTAACCAGACGATCCAAACAAAGAGAGAGAGGTGTAATTCAAAGTTATATTTAGAGCTTTGGTTATTATGTGGAGTTAAATATTTCTTTTAATTACAAACTAAGGTTGTGGTTTCATATAAAGTAACCATGGGTCAAATAAATGTGAGCAGAAAATTTTATGGAAACTTTCAAATCTTTAATTAGAGGCAAAGAAAAGTTATCTCCATTGAAGAAAGTTTAAAGGGGTAAGTTTTATGAAGTAAGTTAAGAAAAATAAAGGTATATATTGATAATATTCTATGAGTTGTGCTTGTTACATGTTTGGGTTATAAATAAATGCAGAAAGTTTGAGGAGTAGTTCTTAATCAAAATTTTATATCAGGGTCATCAAAAAAGATGATCCAAAACAAAGGTGCTCAGATTTAACCCTGAATATGCTGAGTTATCACTTTGTACTGGAGTTCTAGCAGATGTATTTAAAAAAAATTCTCCAGAACATACTGATGCTCTACCCTGATAACAAACACTTTACTTACATACGTTTATGGATTACAGTTCAATAATAATGCATTGAAACAAAACAAATTTTGGAGAAAATGTGACTAACTTTATGAGTCAGAATTAATTTTGAGTTGGATGAGTCACATGGTATGTATTATGTAATAGTTCTCATATTATGTAAGGATTGATAGATAATTCCAAAAAAATAACAGCCAATGCTTCAAAGAACAATTTGTATATATGAATTTGAAGCAGGAATCACTTTACATGGGGACACTGCATTGTTCAATGCAGAGTGCAGCCAAAGAAGGTGGAATTCAGGGAAAAGAATGCAGTTTTGCTCACACATGAGGATTTTGGCTGAGGGACACCTCTAAAACATCACCTCCGAGTTTCTGAAACTCTGGTCATACTTGCAGCCCCTCCAACTAGAATGAATGCTAAGTAACTGGAAGTGTATAAAATCATATGCCATCTTTAATTCAAGTAGAATAATATAGCAAATTATAGTTAAGAAAGTTCAGAGAAAAAGTTAATGTATTATACTATATGGAAGCACTAGAATTAGTTTTGTGCTGTCAAAGCATCTTTTGAGTAAGAGAGACAAGAATCTACTATACAAAGCTCAGACTAATTTTCCTGCTTAAAAGCATATTTGAGAAATTAGTTATTAGCTTCTTTAGTTAAAAATAATTACAATAATTTGTCTAGTGCTTTACACTTTTCAAACTGTTCTCATGGACGATGTATTTTTTCTTTACTCATAACAATCCAAACTGAATGGGAGAAAATATTTGCAAATAACGCATCAGATAAGGGTCTAATATCTAAAATATATAAAGAACTAATAAGACTTAACAACAAAAAAACAAACAACCCAATTAAAAAGTGGGCAGAAGAACTAAACAGACACTTCTCCCATGAGGAAATACAAATGGCCAACAGACATATGAAAAAATGCTCATCCTCAT
>PVJL010012443.1:0-37218 GCA_004026885.1 Lyroderma lyra | reverse complement strand
GGGGGGGTGTGTGTGTGTGTGCCTTTGACATCAGAGCCAGATGAACGCGCAGACTCTGAGAGACGGAACTGCTATGATGCGATTCTACAACTCGAGGAATCAGAAGAGCCGCATCCCTTTCGTTGGTTGCATTTAGTAACTCGAGGTCCCATGTACACTCGTAAATAGAAATGTTGGTATACCCCCCGGGCACTCGTCCCCGACCTCATCCCCTGCCCCCCACGCCCGCAGGAATTGCTCCTGGGTCCCGGGAGCTGTGTTCTTCCGGAGTCACCTTTGCTTCTGAAGCCAGTTGGAGAGGGAAACGCTGGGCTGGGAAGCCTGGAAGCTGACCCCAGGTCCCAGCCGCTGTCGATTGGGGCGCTTCCACGTGGTGTCACTGTTGAAAACTGGTCCCCTGCAGCCTACATCCTTTAATGTGCCAGTCAGACCCCACAGTAGGGATGTATTTGACCCCAAACGTCAAAAGTGCTGCGATTGAGACGTAGGCCCAGAGCTGGGAGGTGTACTCCAGCCATGTGACACAAGTGCACCTGTAGCCAAGAAATAACCGAAGGAACATCCCCTCAGAAACAGTGTAGTTTGTTCAAAATGATAATCCTGGCGTGGAGCAGATGTTGACATCTGGGAAAGTCTAGAGTCGTGTTTGGGGAAAGGTTGAACTAAGTCACGTTGGGCAAAGTGAGAGCCCGTCGCATGTGCCTCGAGGGGTCTGGTGGGAAATAAAGGAGTGAAGCTGACTGGGTGGGGGGTGGCGGATGGTGCTGAAAGCCACAGGGCCACCAGCTCTCAAGTTCTGCAGGCCATGGCCAAGGGGACAAGCAGGCAGGGCTGCTAAATATTCTAAGTTTTAAAGAAAAGCTGCATCCTGAAGTTTTCTATCTTGGCAAATACTTTATTTTAATCATTTTTAACACTGTGCATGCTAATGGAAAAAACAACAAACCTGCAGGTGAAATGGGGTCTGCAGAACTTACATTTGTGACACCCGGGTCAAAGGTGCATACTGGAAGAGGTATGTGGACAATATGCCTTCTAGTGCTACGCTGTGTGACCGTAGAGCGCAGATCAGCCAGGTCATCCTAGCTTACGGGTCGCTGGTGGTTTTACGCCGGCGAGGGTCTTTGCTCGATCTTTCTCTGTGCCTTCCATCCCGACAGTCGGGCCCCGATGCACCTTCGCAAGACTCGCTTCAACAAGATGGAAGGGAAAGACTAAAACTCTCTCCATTCCGGGTGATGTGTGACTTTGCCTAGCACTTTGAATATTATTAAGTGTTTGAATTCCTTCCTGTGTCTCTTTCACCGAGATGACTGTCTTTCTGTCGCGTTGACAGCCTCTGCAGGACCAAATTGACAGCTCTTTAAAGGCGGCTGACGAAAAGCAGCATTAATTAAGTCATTGCCGGACTGTAATTGTGTTAAGAAGTAAAAATCTAATATGAGAAAAGGTTAGTGAGTCCTCTCTTGTGTCAGATTTTCTACTCCCTATGAATATTAATGTGCTTAATGAAGACAATCTTTGCCTCATCAAGCCGTTGTTCTGTATTCAGGTGCCAAATCCCTGTGCCATTGATTTGTTTTTAAAGAACAAATATGTCAGGAGAGAGTGACTGTCCTGTTTCTTATCAACATCACAGAGGATGCCTTTGTATTCCTGGGAAGAGTTTATAGATTTTTGTGTGCGTGTACAAGCTCTCACAAAGGGGAGGGGACAGATCATAGTGTGCGGGCCAGGGAAATGAGTTGCCGTAATTTAATATCAGCGTCGCGTTTGATCGCATTAGCTCCTTTTCTGTGTGTGTGAGCAATATTCATCCATTAGCGGGGTTACGATCAGCAGTTTTAATGATAAAATAGGAATTCTCTCCAGAAAGACAGAGACCTGCAGGTTTAGCATTGAAATGAGCTCTCTGTGAGAGAATCGGATACTCCTTGGCTGAGGACCCTCCCCCTCAGATAATGATGCTAATGAAGGGTGGTCCTCACAGGCCTTGGTGGGCCTCACAGGCCTTGGCGTCGGAGGAAGCCAGGGCACAGAGCTATGTCAGGTGCGGTTCTCTATCTCTGTCTCCATCTCTCCTCTCCCTCTGTCTCTGCCTCTACCTATCTCTACCTCTCTACCTCTGTCTCTCCCAATATCTACTCATACCTCCTTCAACCAAAGATGAAACCTCAACTCTTCTCTCCAGAATTCTTGGCCAAGAAGTGGAATACCGGTCCCCTCAGCAACCCCGCCCCCCCCCACCCCGTTTTTGCTATCACTTGGGTTTCTCTGTTCTAGAAATGGTATCCTGCTTCTGCAAATAAAGTTAGCACTGTCAGTATTTCTGCTGCTGAACGCCTCACTGTGAGTCAATAAATTGAATTATGTATCTCACTAATTAGAACCTGTGAACAGAACTGGGTTGGGTTGGGAGTAATAGGGAAACTCCAAAAGAGTCACGAGTCAGTCCCGTTTGCACACACAAGTCCAGGTCTCCGTGGCGGGAAAGGGCTCCAGCCTCCCCCCGTCTTCTCACTCATCATCTCGTGCGGGTCTTGTCCTCACGGGCCAACATGGCGGTTGGAACCCCGGCCGACACGTTCGCACTCAGAGCAGTAGGAAGTGGGCACTTCACAGCCCCCAAGAAGGAGGGGCGCCAAGATTTACTATAAGCACAAATGTGCCCAGCAATTTGCCTATATTATTTCATTTAATTTTGTGTCACTGTATGATATATCACTGTCTGTATTCGTTTTCTGTTGCTGTATAAAAAGTTAACACAAACTTGGTAGTTTGAGTGCAACGTAAACTCATTACCTCACAGTTCCGTTGGGTGCCCTGCTCAGGGTCCCCCCAGGCTGCAAGCACGTGTCGGTAGGGGCTGTTTTTTCTCATGAGCTCTCTGGGTCCTCTTCCCAGCTCACTCATCTCCTTGAGGCTGTATGAGTGACACCCTCCTCTTCTTGCTAGCCAGAAACTGCTGTCACCTCCTATGGGTCACCTGCAGTTCCTTGCCAGATGGCCCCTGCGAGCAGCTCACAGCATGGCTGTTAACGTTCCTCCGGGCCCGCAGGAACTCATCTCTCTGAAGCTTCCTCCTCTTTAAAGGCTCCTCTGATTAGGTCAGGCCCACCCAGGGCCATCTTTTGATTAATTCTACGGCCCACGGGTTAGTAAGTCAATTGCAGGAGTGGTACCTTATCATAATCTCAGGTTCTATCCATAGTCAAGGAGAGGGGATTGTAGAGAGTATGTAACACCAACGGGGAGGATCTTGGGGTCATCTTAGAATCTTGCCTATCACATGTTACTTCTCTGACAAACATGAAAATTGAGGCTCAGAAATACTAAGACACTTCACAAGTTTGTGAGCGGAGGAGGCCAGGATTGTAGCTGTGTCTGTATGACTCCAAATTGTAGGGTTATTTTCCACATATACCTAGAGTGGCTGGCCATGATCTTGTTTTTGCACAGTGTCCTTTTATTTAAGTGTCTGTCAGATGTAAAATACTCATTAATCCATTCAAGAAATGTTTATTGATGATCTTCTATTTGCTACGCACTGAACAGGAGAGAGTCTGACATGAGGCGTGATGGACATGGGGTTAGAAAGTCCTGCGTCTCTCTGGAGCTAGAAGGCCGGGGATGGAATTGTGACTGTCACATATTATGTGTACAATAACCCTTTGCAATTCATTTAACCTCAGTTTACTCACCTGCACAATGGGTATGATAACAGTGTAGGATTAGTTCAGCGAGTTGTTGAGATAGATCACAATCAATATTTGTCAGTATTGTGAAACATTTATGTCCACATTGTCTGTTTTTGATGTCTGACTTTGGAAGTAAGGGGTGGAGTCTGGAAGCTTTTTGTCATACTGTCAAGCCTTCCATCCAACACCAAGGCCCATCACGACTTAATTCTTCCTATGGAGGAGGGGGGCGTGCTGGTAGCACATTTCTGCCATGAGGCCGGTTTCCCCATCTTCACACACACACTTGGGCATTTGGAATGGAGGGAAAATGGCACATTTTACTCGTTCTCTCCAAACACAGGACAGACTGCTAAGCTGTTTCTTCAGAAGAGAATCGAATTGGCTCCAGACTCCTTCTCGGCTGCCAGACCGTGGGAAGTGAGAGAGAATGTCAAAGCTGGCAGTTGACAAACAATGAGATTGTTCCAAAATGAGGAGGATTGGCCCAAGAAATATTCTTCCCAAATGTTTTTCTCAGCTTTTAATGAAGGAGGAGAAAGGGGGAAGAAGAAACTCCCCAAGTCCGACCCAGATAACCTGGAGCACGAGGGTCACGATTTGCTCATGTTTCGAGCCCAGGAGCCTGCCAGCTTGTTGCGTGGGGTGGGGGGCACCTCTACGTCTGCCAGCAATGCCCACAGCGCTGTCCCGGGGGGCGGGGAGCCGCAAGAGTCACACTGCGGCCCCATTTTAGTTCCCCGTCACCCCCCGAAAGAAACCGGTGGTAGGAGTTTGAAATACGGCTTTTCCATCATGTTAGTTTTTTTTAAAATAAATTGCATCTATGTTATATTCCCTGAGATAATACATATAATTCTTGGGTTGTTTTTACACAGAAAGCGCAGAATTGCTGGGAGTCCCTTTGATTTGATAAAAAAGGATCATGCTCCTCCTGCACTGCAGCTCGCTGGTCCCTTCATCCGTCCTCGGAGGCCCCCACGTCGACGCACATCGATCTCGCTCGTGCCTCCTGCGCTGCTAAGTGTCCCACGTTTCACTCACCCACCCCCCTGTGGGCGGAGTTCCCCCCCGTTTCAGTATCGTACACAGTGCCCCAGGAAGCATCGATTTGGGAAGACGTGGCAACCCCAGCCTGTCTGTCACTCTTCATTTTTGTCACATGGGGTCAGGGGATTATCTCTTGAAGGCTTTCTGTTATCTTTTTCTTTTCCAAATGGGCCAGCTGATAGAGGGTTCAGTTCTTTATTCCTCCAAATCCCGTATGCTAACAGTATGTCAGGCACCGAGCTAGGGAGTGGACCTCACATCGCGTAAGACAGGCTCCCCCACCCTCAAGCAACTCGAGTGATAAAGTCTATGAGAGTCATTGTACAAGGGGCTCTGATGGCACATAGGAGGGCATCTGACCCAGACGGTGGCGTTAGAGAAAATTCCCCGGAAGAGGGGGGTCAGCTGGACTCAAATCTTTGGACTTGTCCTTTAAGAAGGGCAGATTCTTCCGTGAGTCTGGAGTTCTATGGGGCAGGAGCTTTAGGCAGGTTCCCTAATGGGGTGTTTGTAGGTGGTGGTGGTGGTTTTTGCCATTCGGCCCTTAGCAGTTAATTAGAGTGATGAAGTACAGAGCCTCCAAATAATCCATTTTTTATTTTAAGGAGGGTTGTTTTTTTTTTCTTTTTATGGTTTATATTGGCTTCTCCTCAAGAGATCAGTAAGTCCGAGAGAGCAGAACTGAAACTACGCCGTTTAGGGCCCTTCCTGCCTGACGCCTGCTAAGTCCTCACCAGATCTGTCTGGGGACAATAAATGAATGTGAAAATAGGTAACGAAAGAAGACAGAGTATTTCATTTTCGCGTTTTTAGAATTAAACCTTCCGTTTCTCTTTGTTGTCACCCAAATGATTGAGGTCCTTCAGGTGACATCCTGGCCCTTGCCCTGTTCCCGCATGGCCAGGGAGAGCAGCCCTGGCACCGAGGGGGATCCCCACATGAGATCAGGTTCATGAAAAAGACCTGCAAAAGCCACTCCGAGGACATGTCCGTGTCCTCTCCTCCTCGCCTTCCCTCCTGCTGCTTCACTGTGTTTCTGTGTCCTCGGAGGAAACCCGAAACTCCCCACTTGTCTCATGCGTGCACTGTCTTCACAGTGCTTTTTGAGTTCGTGTTGTCGCCAGATTTAATGCAACGTCAACCAGTGTTTCCCAATTCAGGTCTGCACATTGGTGACAGTCTGAGCCAGAGTTTCTACAGATCTTCAGTGAAATAAAGGAAATAAGAGCCGACATTTTAAAGCCAAATAGATTCAGTTGAAAGGGTAGTCCTTCACGGGAATATTGTTTTGTTTTGTTTTGTTTTTATTTGGGGGAGTAGTTAAAATGACTTCTCTTCTGTGCAGATGGTGGTTACATCTGGTTCTTTTATGACCTTACTATGCAAAATACAACTTGGGCCCCACGGTGGTCTGCACCTCCCTTCTCTACTGGCGGTCGAAAACAATTAGCAAAAATATGGAGACTCTGAACACACATTTTTAAGAAGGCAAGTGAGGGTGACAGTATTTTTCCAAAGCTCTTTGGAAAATCAGGACATGCCCACACACACTGCCCTCCCCTTGGACACTGACAAGAGCACATTTGCATTTTATCGGCTCAGAAGAGTCCTGCTGTGAAGACACTCTTAACTTTGTGTCCATTCGGTCATGGATTCCTTGTATTTTCCCTACATAATACACATTTGCTCCACCGTGCACGTTTTAGAAAATGCTGCCATCAATGGAGTAGGATACATCTGAGTGGAGAAAGTCGTGGGAGTAAGAAATTTGGATAAGATTAGTCGAGCAAACTTTTATGGAAGCAGTGCCCTTGGGGCAAGCTTATTTGACAGTGAAAATGGACGTGGCTTGGCAGCAGGAAAAGGCCCAAAAGAAAATGAATCTGTACACACAGATGCAAGCAGAAACGCAGACACGTTCTGGGCGGCTGACCTCAAAGTGTGAAAGGGGCAAGGACGGGTCCTGGGGGCGCGGGGGAGTGTGGCAGACTGGGCAGCATGCGCCTTGTTGGTCATCTCTCAAGAAGGTGGGCGTGGTGGCACAACTTTCAGAAGCCAGCATCCAAATCTTTTCACGCACCGTTCCTCTGTTTTTCAAAGTTGACAGTTCAAAGCTAAAAGCAAAATGTGAGCCAAACACGTGTATGTGTATTATATATGTATATATGTAATGTGTATGTACCTACACGTATATATGCACTATACAGTAGGTATTTACAGGTTGCTAGTTTACAAACTATAGTCTGTTCTTGGGTTAGGAAATTGTTGCTGAAATTACTTGATATGTAACAAATGTAGTAATAAAACGCACCGTATCAAAAGTTACGCTGGTGCTGGAGGCGTAGCGCACCCTAACTAGGCAACCATGAGTGTTTACGCTCAGCGTCCAGTCAGGGGGCCGGCACTGTTCTGCGTTTCCCTCCCTCCAGTGGCCACATCAGCGCTGTTTCCTCTTCCTGCCGTACTCCCTGTTCTTCCCTGTCATTCTGGGCTCATCTCCTGGACCGTCTGTAGAGAATGTCACCTAGGTGTACATCTGCCCCCGGAGTTTGCAGCCCGTGGAGTGTTAACTATGGGCGGGCAGGCAGGTCTGGCTCAGTTTTTATAATTTCTTACCATGCCCGATCGATGGGCTGGGTAGGGATCTCAGCCCCCAGATTGCATTTGTGCATGAGAGGTTTTAAAATAGCCACCGCAACAACAGTCTGACTCCAAGGAGGACACACAACTCTCAACTTCGGATTAAATGAAACACTTTTTAAAAGGGTGTGCCCTCTAGAAGAAAAAATGGACCTCCATAATGTTCTTGGGAATTACCCACATTGTTCCTTTTAACCGGTACCCCACCCACTGAGGTGGATGCAAATACGCAGGCTGATTTGAATGGAAAGGTTGTCGATGGAGTATTACAGCCCTCTGAACGTTCACACCCAACATCTAAAAGATTGGCACAGGCACCCAATATCCTGCATTTATTCCTTTTCCAACTATTTACTGGCATCTGTTAGGTTAAACCCAACTAGGATAGAAGGAAGCAGCAATGAATTGCATGGTCTAGACCAGGAGTCAGCAAACTCTTTCTGTAAAGGGTCAGACAGTAACTGTTTTGGACTTGGGGGCCATACGATCTCAGTCACAACTACCCAACTCCGCCATGGTAGCATGAATGCGGCCATAGACAACACAACCCATCAGCAAATGGGCGTGTCTGTGTCCCAGTAAAACTTTATTTACACAAACAGGCTGCTGGCTGCATGTGTCCCGAAAGCTGCCGTCTCTCGCCCCCGTCTGCATCATGAGACAGAAACTATCCAGGTAGATATGGACTTGATTACTCATCATTTCCCATTCTGTCTGGCGTTCTGTCCCCCTGGCTTTTTGCTTGATAATTCCTTTGTTATATTCAGATCTCAGTTTAAATGTCACCTTCTCAGAGAACTGCTCCCTAACCACTTACAAAAATTGTCTCTCTTTTTTATCATACCACTCTCCTGATGAACCTCCCATGCATTTAAACCAAATTGTCTTGTTTATGTATTTGTTCAGTCCTTTTTTTCCCCCTTGCAGAAAAACAAGGTACCTGGTGTGGTTTTACACTTGTACCCCCACCTCCTCGAACAGTGCCTGGCACATAGCAGGCCACACACACACACACACACACACACCTTATAAAGGAAATTTATAAAGATATACTTAATAGTAAGAGTTAAATTAGTTGGGGGGTAAGGGAATGTAGTTATTTACTTGGTTGCTATAGTAACTTTTAACACCAGTAGCTGACACTCACGGATCACGTGCCAGGCGATCTTCTAACCATTTACGTGTATTAACAATTTTAGGGAGAAAAAGTGAATATTAGCACCCATTTCATAGGTGAGAAAATCCTGGAAAGATCAGTAACTTGCCTGAGGTTATAGTAGTCTGGGACTGAAACCTGGAAGTCTGATTCGTGTTCTTAAACACTGTGTGTGCTGCTACCACAGACTCCTCAGCTACCAAAATAAAAAAATAAGAAAAAAAAGAAAAAGCAAAAACCTGACAGGACTAAAAATGGTCTATTTGTTTGGCCCCGTCATTCGAGCATGACAGAAGAACCCAGCAAAATTTTAAATTGTGAATCTTCCACCTTTGGATTGATTTTGAAATATTAGGGTCCTAGATCTCCGTGTGCCTGGGGTGCACTGCGGAGGGGGGAGGGGCGGGCTTCAGGCTGGGGGCGGGGCCGGGCCGTGTGGCAGGGACCGCGGCGCCACCCGGGCAGGCCGGCTGCCGCGGGCTGCGGAATGAATGGAGTGCGCATGCGGCTTTGTGGGGCAGTGCAGCAAATGCATCAAATATTTATTGCCAGGAAATATTTATTGCCAATTACATGTGCATGAACCAAGACCTCGTCCCTGACCTAGAGAGCTATCAAGCCAGGAATAGGCGATAACAGGCTGCGTTGGGGTGCAGCAAGGAGAAGGAAAGGCTGCCCTGAGGGCCAGGGACTGGCGCCTCTGTGCCAGCAAATGTGGCACCGTCGGGGGAGATGATGACCTTGGGAGAGGCATGCGGCCGCAGGAGGCGGTGATCTCGCAGGACTGAAGGGCACTCCTGCGGTGCCATCTGGATGAGCCCTCGTGTGACCACGGCTAGCCCAAATCCTCATAATCTGCTAAGAGTGCTCACTTGGCACGAGGCAGCGTCATCTCCCTGTGTCCTTCCAATAAACCTGTTAGTATTATTGTCCCCATTTTCTCGATGAGAAGACTGAGGTTTGTAGGGTTAAATGACTTGTCCAAAACCACACCGGGAGTGCGGGGAATGGAACCCAGACAGGTTGGCTCCAGGTCCCATGTTTTTAAGCACTGCTGCAAGTGCAGTCCCAAACCTGACTTTATGCCCATTTTGTAGTTGGAGAAAACAGGGCTTAGAGGAGGGCAGCGACTTCCTTGAAATTTGAACCTGAATTTGAGCCCAGATCTTTCTGTTGGAGAAGTCCATGGTCTTTTCATTACCCTAGGGTAAGTATCTGCAGTTCCATACCCACCTTACTCCTATCTCTCTGGAGACATCTAAAGTAATTACCTCTGACAGGAGGTAACGGAATGGACCTGGATCTGCTACACTTGAGGAGGGGAGGGGGAGCAGATAGATCTTGTCGGATGGATCCAACAAGACTTGAAGACTGCCTGGCTGTGGACCATGAAACATAGGACAGGGCAGGTTTGGCTGGGGAGTGCCTAGCATTTTGGAAGTGACCTTTTGCAGAGATCAAGGAAACAAGAGTTTGCAGAATTAAGGCAGCTTTATTAGTATTATTATTTATTATAATTAATTTCAAGCAGGTGTTTTCCTCCCCAGAGCTAGCTGCTGACTTCTGGGTGGGTGGGTGGGTGGGGTGGCATCCCTCCTCTGGTCACAGGGCACACACAGTGTTTCAAGTCAGAGGGCATGTTACTTAGATCACAAACCCTGGCCTGTAGTCTTAAAGGCATGTGCTCTGAGTTTTAAAACCCTTCTTCTGGAAATATTTAAAGCCAACCGTTTTATTAAATAAGTCCCAGATATCCAGACAGTATGACTGGGATAATATGGAATTATTTACAGAGATGACTTGTTCTGAGATTATTGTGCTAAGGAGGTAGAAATCCCACCTTCTCTCCTCATCCACTGACTGTGATTAGAACCCATACATTTCAGATGTATTGGAGAGGGAGACAAGGTGAAGTGGATTTGGGGACACGCTGCCCTGCGGGCCGCACTGATGTGGCAGTGGGTCCTCTGCTTGTGTTCGTACGGGTCACACACAGCCTTTGCCTCAGTAGCTGTGCGTCCCCGCCCCGTGACTGCTGAATGCTGGGGTTTAAAACTCATGTGGTTCCTCTTGTATAACTTGAACCCTCTTTTGTTTGGGCAACTGAATTCTCACCATTTATTTGGATTAATTTCCTAAGCATTTAAGCATTCACTAATGCGTAAGGGGTCAGGATAGAAGCCATTTTGCTTTCCAGGCCAAGAACTCTGTTTAGTCTTAGCTGGGAGCCGGAAGGTTGTAGCGTCCACGCTTGGCACTGATCTTAGAATTAAAACATTTGTGTGTACTGACTGGCTTTCCAGCCCCAGAAGATCCAGCCTCTCTTTACTGCTCCGGTTTTACTCCTCTTCTCTCTCCTGTTCTGAGTTCCAGCTACATTACTGTCTTCCATTTCTGCTGAACCAGCATCATTTCTTCCTGCACACACTGTTTTGCGGGGCTGGAATTCACTTTCTTTCTGCCTCATCCTGATCTGTCTCAAATCATCCTTTTAGTGACAGCCTAATGTTATCTCCTCCAGGAAGCCCTCCCTGACACATCTTCCGTCTCCCTAAAGGTGGACCATTGTTTTTCTGTCACATATTATTATACTAGCTTCTTCTCTGTACTAGCTTCTTCTCTGTAATATTAAGTATGTATTTGTGTTGCTATTCACAAACATTTATTTTTCCTGTAGGCTGCAAACTCCCTGCAAGCCATTACCTATTGTATCTCAGTGCCTACCACAGTGTTCACACGTAGCAGTTGCTCAATAAATAAAATAATAAATATGTGACCAATGAATGAATATTAACACTTGGTTAGTCAGTTAATTATGACTTAGGGAAGCTTCAGAAAGGAATTCAAGATTTTTAGACTCTGAATTCGGATACTTAATTCTAAGGTTTACATACAATTTCTACATTGTTATATGCAAGCATATCTCCTATTGTTTTTCTCAACCTTAAAAAAAAACACGAGTTTAACCAAATGTTCTGAAATCTTTTGAGGTGCTCCTCTACTGTGCGCAATCTACTCATCAAAAGCATAATATGCCATTGGAAAAAATCATAAAAATTAATTAATTATGGCAGCACCACCCAGAGTGTGCTTTGGGAAGCACCAGTTTTGCTGGATGTTAGAGGAGAAAAAGTCACATGATCACATGCAATTGGGAAATTAAAAAAAAAGATAGATTTTGTTTGTTTTAGTGAAAAAGTTCTAGAGCCTTAAATATGCTAATAATGTGCATTATGAAAACCAGAGAGGAGGATTTAAAATGAAGTGTTTTCTAAATATGTCTGACCACAGAGACTTGCCCGGCCGTAGGCCATCTTTGGTAAATGCTGATATATGTAAGGAGAGGCAGGTTAATATTTCACATTTATGCCGGCTTGGGGAGAAAGAACTGTATTGATTTTTTTTAAAGAAATGCTGTGTCTCCCACAAACCAAATTTTAGGAACTATGCGCCCTCCCTTGCATTGGCAAGCACCTTTCAATTAAACGCCGGCTCTGTTTTATGGATTCAATGTCGATAATAACCATCATCAGAGCGGAGGCTGGAGTTCCCATTGTCACCTTCTATACTGAGCTCTCTTTGGGAGGAGGGAAGGGCAGTGAGCTTAAGGATATTTAAGAAATGAAATCAGTGTTTGAAACTATACCGTTGATGGGGGAGTAGGAGTGAGGACAAGCAATATTCAGATCTGGGAAAATAATCAGGCTGAAGTTGAGCCTCGAAAATGGACAGTTGAGGACAACGTGCAGGGGTTAGCTTCCAGCGGGAGATGGCTTGGAAGCTCAGACCGAGACCTGCTGTTAGCGTGGGCTCTGATAAAACACCAATAGCTTCACAGTAGTTCGTACCTGAAACCCAGAAGAATATGGGCTCTGCTATATGTGCTCACTCATCCCCTTGTCTGTTATGGTTAATGATATTTCTGTTATGGTTAATGACTCTTGGGCATGACTCATGAATTTGATGGTGAACAGGGTAGTCTTGTAGCCTCAGGTATTTCTAACCATCTAAGCAGAAAGGGTGGGAGATATTTAGGGTATAAAAAGGACATGAATTTTATAATAAAAATAGCATGAGCGTTTGGTGCATGGGGTTGAGTTATCTCAGTGGAATACAGAGTTAAACAGATTACCATATGTTCCTTGAGGGAGCATTTGAAAAATGAAGACCAAGTGTGCTTTATAGAATGATGTTCTTCATAATGCAGATAGCCACTGATTTGAAGCTGCAGCTAAAATAAATATGATACCTTTTGAGTGCTGTTCACAGACACTGGTGACCTATCAATTTCCCTATCTTGGGAAAAGAGAACTGGAGGATGACAGCTCACTCCCAGAAGAGTGGTTGATATACGTTAAGTGGCTGTGTCTCTGCCTCTGATTATTAATTGTGGCTAATATAAAGCAAGCAGATGTCTCCAGACAGTGCAGATACTTCTTGGAATGGGGAGGTCCTCAGGCATCATGGAAAGAGGCTCTGTGGTTGAATTTAGAAGCTCCAGGTCTGGGTTTCTGGCTGTGCTGGTATACCTGGAGACCAAGCATGATGAAGCTTCAGAGACTCTGACATTTCAGGCCTGGGAGGAGTCCTGCCAATGTGTTGCCAGGGTGATGTGTATCTGTAACATCTGTGAAAGTAAAATGTTTTCAGCACAATTGGTTAAGACGCTGTCTTTTTCCGCTCCAACTTCCCTTAGAGGTTGGTGGCACTGGGATGGCATTGTAACTTCTGGTTGTAGAAAATCGCAATGGGGGATTGACTGATTGGGAGGTTCATATGATATGTTTGTGTCTTCCTTTATCAGGATCATGTCTAGTTCAGGTACTGTTAGGATCCTGGTGTAGCAATGGCTTCTAGGAATAGTCCTCCATTGGCTGTGTCACTGAACCCACTGCTATGGTTGGTCTGTGGAATATTCTCCTGAGCATCAGACATGTGCACAAATGAGCACAGGGTCTGATTCTTAATCCTGAGTCAGGATGGGGTCCTCATGCTCGTCATCCCAGGGGCAGCTTCCTGGTCCTTCCTGTGGCAGCTCCCCGGTAAGTCACTGTGGGAGTCCAGAAGTCACCCCCCAGAAGGTGCCCCTCAGTCCTTGTAACAACTGTTCAGTGCCTCCATGCACTCAACGTTCTCTGCAGCCGGATCAGGACTGTTGAAGGGTGACAGGCAGGTAGTGAGGTCTAAGGCAGCACACAGACCTGTCCCTGAGCAGAGGGCAAAGTGTGGGGAGGTGGAGAGTCACACCACTTCTGTTCACACTTGGCCCGGAAGAGGTGGGGCTTGCGGACGGGGCGTGCATTTTGTGGTAGCTTCCACTCTCACGACCTAAACGGACACATCATTGCATCCCCATGCAGGTAAGGAACAGCGACCAGTGACTAGAAACCAAGTCTCTGGAATTTAAGGCTCAATCTCAAGCAGAGGGAAGAGGTGAAACCCTGAATCACCTGGTGAAAACAGCCTTGACAATGAAATTAAGTTTAGGATAGACAAACAAGTGTATCTTTTGCACCCCTGAGTATATGGATGGATATCAACTACTGCAGTAGTTCCCCGCCATCCGAGGGGGATACGTTTCAAGACCCCCAGGGGATGCCTGAAATTGCAGGTAGTACTGAACCCCACGGGGAGTGTTTTGTCCTATACGGACACAGCTGTCATAAAGTTTACTTCATAAACTTGGCACAGTAAGGGATTAACTAAATAACTAATACTACAATAGGACAGTTCTAACTAGGTACTAGTAAGTTAGGTACATGCGGTCTCTCTTTCAAAATACCTTGTACTGTACACCCCTTTTCACTTAAAGGAAGCCGTTTGCGGGTTCTCTTTGGCATGTCCTAATTGCCAGCATCACGATTCTTGTGCTCCGGCCGTTATGACTAACAGGTGACTAACACCCAGCGTGCGGCGGCCGGAGGAGAGGGATGGCCAACAGCTCCAGCAGGAGGGCGCGGGACTGTGCGCGATTTCAAGCGGCGCGCGATTTCAAGCGGCGCGCGATTTCAAACAGCGCGCGATTTCAAACAGCCTGCCCTTTAAAGAGCACACAGTTTATTTCTGGAATTTTCCATCCCATGCTTTGGGACCGCAGTTGGCCACGGGTAATGTAAACCGCGAGAAGCGTCAGCGCGGCTAGTGTGGGGGCT
This sequence comes from Lyroderma lyra, assembly GCA_004026885.1. Lineage (NCBI taxonomy): Eukaryota > Metazoa > Chordata > Mammalia > Chiroptera > Megadermatidae > Lyroderma > Lyroderma lyra. The sequence continues at coordinate 22,522 of PVJL010012443.1, read as the reverse complement.
ACTCTGCAGGGTAAAAGGCACCCCGCGTTGAGTGTCACCTGCCCAGCTGCGGGCTCCTGCGCTAAGTGTCCCCGACAAGCTGCGAGGCGGGCCCCCTCTCACCTCTGAGAGCAGACTGGGGGGCCCGTACGCCCTCTGATGGCCCACCACTGTGAGAGAATCAGGAGGGGGCGGGGAGCCCCGCGGCTCTTTGCTGAGGGAGCGTGGGGTGGTCCTCTCCCCTTTGCGCCCGGGGTCCCCAGGGCTGCTGCGCGGACCCCTGTGCTCCCACCTCCTCCTGGAGGGCACCAGGAGCACGTGGGCCCACCTCGCGGTCCCCTGTTGGGTGGGACGTCGGAGCCCAGAGGTGCTCCCCTCGTGGCGGTAGGGAAAGATGGGGCGTTGGCCCCTTTCGTGGGCCACAGGTTGATGCCGCAGGAGGACTTGCCCTGCACGGGGGCGTGCACAGCGGTCACCGTGCTGCACTGTGGAGAGCAGCCCGGCGCAGGTCGGAGGCGAGGGCGCCCCCGGCACTCCGCCGGCTCCCAGTCGCTCCGCGGCCCCGTATGGTCCCTCCTCGTCGCGCTGCCCACGCTCACGTCCGCACCTGCCCCCCTGCCCTGCCTCTGCGAGGAGTCCGAGCGGCGCTGCGTTTAAGCCCACGGGCGTCGAACTCTGGTTGGCACGCGGGTAGTTACGCGGGCTCCACCCGGGCGTCAGCCTCCACGCTTCCGTTCCCGTCCCCAACTGTAAAATGGGGTGGTTTTTACTCACAGGGCAATTAGAAAGATTCCAGAGGCTAGCACTGGGCAAGCGCTTAAAGCAGTGCCTGGAACATGGCAAAAGCTCGTGAAATCTTAGCGGTTTTCTTTTTCCCGTCCACCACCTCCAATACCTTCTGCAGCAGCACTGTGCGTGCTTAATACTTTTATTTACCTCCAAGTGTCCTAAGCAATAGTATCAATGATACAAAGCATCTAATGTTTGAGTTAATTTTTTCCTAACATTGACTTTGTCATTCCTTAGAGACTGAAATGAAAAGTTAGTTTGTCATCCTTAAAATTACCTTGTGTCCCCCCCCCCCCACGGGACGGGCACCACACCTCAGGAAGCACTTGGGTGAATGATGGTTCTCACATTCACTTATTAACTCACCAAGGTACAGGCTTCACTAGTTATTTGTTCAGTTGTTCCCTGAGTCATTTATTCATGAAGCTGTTTTCCAACAGCTGTTTCCTGGCTGCCTCCCTGCTCTGGCCGGTCCCAGATGCTGAAGCAAAATGCGAGCATCTCCAGGTAGGTCCTCACGCTGGGGCACTAGCGGTCTGACGCGGTCGCGGGCGGACCAACGAGCAGCCACAGCACGATGGCACAGCTCCCTGAGAGCGGCGTGGGGTTCAGGTGTTGGGGGGCCTGTGGGAGGAAGACGATTCCTTCTGCCCCAGGGCGTCCGCGCGCTCCGAGAGGCACACGGCGTCTCCCTGCTCCCAACAAAACAGCAGTGCTCCTGGTGCAGTCGCTCATGGTTGTCGCCGGGTGATGTGCAATGCACGTCGGCGAGGAGGGGCTTCCGTGCTGACTTAGTGGAGAAGGTACAGGAAGGAAAGAATGTGGATGCCCGTCCAGTCTTGCCTTTATTACCCCCTTCTTGCAACATGTATTTATTGAGCACCTACTATGACCAACTGAGGGCACAGTCTCTGCTGTCGTGGAGCTGAAAATCTCTGGTGGGGGGCCAGCTGTCGTGATACAGACAGGCACACAGAGAACACCTCATGTAATTGGGAGATGGCCCGGAGAACGTGGGTGGAGTTGGGAAAGCGCTGGCGAACTCAGAGGAGATGAGGGAGTTAGCGCATCCACTCTGAGAAAGAGAGATGTGAGGGGCGATGCAGAGCGAGAAGGAACTTGCAGGGTGGGTGTGGTGGTGCGGGGGACTTGGTGTGGTCGGGGGGACTCGGGAAAAGCGGCGTGACGGGCTGCGTCATCTCAGCCCTGGGAGGGCTTCCTGGGGGCAGACCCCGTCACTTGGCTGGATGCCCGTCAGTCTGGGAGGAGAAATATGGGACAGACAGGAAGCTGGTTTGCAGAGGATGGTCAGGACCACCTGGGAGGTGGTGGGCAGTGCATTCTCCATCTTGACCTGAAGGATAGTGGCAAAAAGGTGAGGATTTTAGGCCGAGCAGCTCCCAGCTTGATTGACGTTGGGACCCTCACTCTGACTTGGGCGTGGAGAATAAATGGGCAAGGGTGTGGACTTGGGCGGAATGCTCACGTCAGGGTTAAGAAGTGTGCACAGGAAGGGCGATGGAAGTGGTGCTGCAGAAAAGAAACAGTTCTGCATAGATTGTCTACAGTGAATCAGTGGCCAAGGTGACGCCCCCTGCCCCGCCGGGGACCGAGAGGGTTGAGGGCACTATGGGAACGGGTGTCACAGCAATGTCTCGGGTTCCCTTCGAATTCCGCGCCGTGGGAAGGGTGTGGGCCACCAAGCAGAGCACACGCATGCTCACATCCTGCCTCTGTATTTTCCCCTGGCAGTTTGGCCTTAGCCTCTCCAACTTCCCTTTCTTCATTTACATGATGGGGGTAACAGTGGCACTGTAAGGCTTACGCCGGGAGTACGTGGAATTTCTGGCACCAGTGGGTGCTCAGTAACATACGGCAGAGGAGAGAAATCGCATTGCGTCCTGTTTCCCACAGATGCTGCGGGAACCCAGCTCCAGTGCTGGTTTGACCGTGCATTCGAGAGGAAGACTGTAGACATATTCTTTCTGGTATGCTGCACATTCTAGTAAATGGCATTATTCATGGATGTGTCAAAGCCATAAAATAGGGGATTTGGAGGCGATCACAGCTGTGAATGATTAATATTTTCTTCCCAGGATGCCACGGAGGTGGCAAGGCTGTGTTAATTATTACATGCCTGAGCCTCGGACTGGGGGCTTCCTCCCCGAGTGCCTGTTAATTTGCTCGCACGCTGCGCAGCGGCCGGGACTAGAGAACTCCACTCGGAAAGCACAGTGGATCTCTGGCAGTTCCGCATGTCCATAATAACTGCGTTGCACTTCCGTGGGAGGAGGAGAACTTAACGTCCCCAGGTCCACCAGCAGCAGTGGTGTCTAGCCAGAGTGGTACTAGAGGAATGCTTTATCAGAGATGGTTTTGTGCTGCTCTTTTTCTTTGCAAATCACCTTCTTCTTAATTTTCTCTTGAAACTTTCAAATGCTGCACTGAAACCCAGAATACCTTGTGTGCAGATGGTATCGATGTTTACATTGTTCTCCATTGCTATTAAATTTTAAATTTCTCAGGATCACCTTGCTTTTATTATTATTTAAAATGTATTTTTACATGTATCAACTGTTTTCTTTAAAAAGAGGCTGCATGTTAGATACAAGGTAAGCAATTCTATCTCTGTAAATATTTGTTTAGCCTTCAGTGTTTTATCTCTTTATATTGAAGATGTTGATTTTATGTCTTTACTTCTAAAATCCCTTTTGAAAATATGGGTGGATTAAAAAAATAAAAAAAAAAAAAAAGGCCAGGGCCAAAAGCTGTGTGCTAACCCTCGAGGTGAATTGGTGAGTTTCTGTAAACCCTCGTGTGCCCTTAGACACTGAACCAATTCCTCCTGCAATTTCCGTAAATCTCTCTATTCATATGATTTCACTAGGATCAGTCTCTGTTGAAAAATCTAGTTTAAGCTGCCTGGCAGTCTGAAAAGAGGAAGATCTATTAATTTAATCATTTGTATGAATCATGTCTAAATGATCTCAGCAGAGAAAATGTGTTAGCCATTTAAATCCCATCATTACATATTATATAATAATTACTGCTAATTCTAGTTTGGATGGGCCACGATTTGGCTTCCCGTCCCCTAAAAGTGGAGGGTAGGGTGACCTCACCGAGCTGAGCCTCTCCAGCCGTGAGGCCTTCTTCTGCCTTCCTCATTATGCACTTCATGGCCACTCGCATCACGCGTCTCGCCAACTTGAAGTCTGTCTCGTGCTCGTAATTAGTATTCGTTCTGTGCACGGGGAGCTCCCCCTCCGCGCCTGACGGAGCCCGGTGGTGATCGCCGCTCTGCCTTCCGCCCTCTGACTCTGATCCACCGGCACCGTGCAGCTGGTCCCGGCCCTAATTTCTCACCCTCACCGGCCAGGGAGCACGTCCACATCGGCGGTGGCAGAATTAGAAACTTTTGACAGATCTGTAATCATGCAGTTCTCATCAACTCTGTGCATGGTAGTCATCCCATTTCCACATTCTAACAGTTAATATGCCTTAATTTCTCTCACTTTGTGAATATTTAATTCCTCCCTTTTCAACATCATTTTTAGGTTGTGTGAATCATTTTCAAAGCCTTTGCTCTTCTCCCCGCACTATCATCTGCATATTTTATGAAATGGCACGGTGGAGTCTCGAAGGGCTCTTGATAAAAATGGAACTGGCAGCCTGCTCATTAGCTGTTTACCTGCAGCTGTGTGAGTCCCCGATAATGGCGCGCGCCCCTTTGGATCTGAATGAGGATTCTCTAACAGATAACAAGCCCACGCTTTCCCGGGGACGTCCCCTTGCCTCGCGGGCCTTCCTCTCTTCAGATTGTTTCTCAGAAACTCACTTGGGGTGGGGGGTGTCTGTCCTAGGGAACCTTATACCCTGGCATCAGAGGTCGTTTCAGTTTTTGAAGCAGAAACCCAAAAGCTTTAGCAAATTAGCACCTCCAAGGAGAGCCACATTCCCTTGAAAGGATACATTCTAAAGGTCAGGTTCTTTGACCTTCTGGAATTGTGCAGATGCCAGAAGCCAATACTGTGCTTTAACTTGGTGACCCACAGTCCTGCTTGGCCTGGGGCTTACAGTTGTGAAACCACAAAAAGTCCCAGGCAAATGAGGATGGGTTAGTCACCCACCTTGTGACTGTATTCCAGGACTTGTATAATGGTCCAGGACTCTAAAGTAGGTGAGAACGTTGGAAGGACTCTAGAGATGAGCCTCCTTTATGTTTACCCGGGAGCTGAGAGACAGACACAGACCACAGACCTGAGGCCCATAACTTCAACTTGAACCTGAAGTATTGCTGTTGACTGATAAAGCCTGCACTAAAACTCAGGAGATTCACATATAAAAATTCAGGCTTTTCACTTCTCTTGAAAAACCAAACACCTCATTACACCACGTTCCCATTCTTTATGGAAATGACTGATTAGCTGGAGCTGGACAGCAACTGTCCCTTCAGTTGTTATAAAACAACTTTATTGCCTCCCCAGCTGGTTCCATAAATTCTGTGTACCTATCTGGGCTCAATTTGCATTCAATTTTGTATCTCTGGATAAAACTTAAGAGTGTTGGCTTTGCAGTAGATCAAAGTCTCAGTTCTATTATCTCCTGGCTATCACACCTTGGGCAAGGTACATAAACACACTGGGTCTGTTTTCTCACGTGTAACCTGGGGATAACAAAAGGAGATTCTCATAATAAGATGTCGTTGCAAGTATTAAATAAGAGGTACATTGAGGAACTGCATAGCAACGGCTTAGCATGGGCCTGGCATAGACTATATGTTCGTTAAAAGTGCTGGCTCTTTTACTTCTTGTTATCTTATTAGTTTTACACAAAATTAAACTGGAACCCAGAATTCCTGGTGAGCTACTTAGTATATAAATAGAAACTATATGAATAGAACAATAAGGGGGTGTGACTATTGGCATTAAGAAGAGTTGTTTTGTAATGTCTATTGGAGCAAAATCTTGAGGTGTGCCCAAAGCAGTTCCAGGTGACCACCTGTGCAATTAATGATCACTGACTGTGCTCCAGGAAAGCGAACATTCCATTCTCAAGGTACAGGTAAGCCCGTTCCTCCTCGCATTAGGAAATCCTCTAACACCTTCATGACTCCAGCAAACCTATACTTTTTATACCGGTGAATTCCTTTGTAGTGGAATCCGTTTCCTAAAGATTTTCTCCTGCTGAAAAGGTTTTATCCCACTGTAGCCTGGTGTCACTGGGGCTTTCATCACAGTGCAAAAATGATATGCAATTAATACCTTGGATTTATGTAGCATTTTTCTTCGGAGCATTTCAAAGGCACTAGGTGGTTCTCAGAGAAATGGTATTTGGTATTAATGAAGATATCATACCCCAGGAAACAACTATCTGTTTTTTTAAATCCCTCTGCACCCCACCCCCTTTTATAAACAGACTACTATAGTATCACATGCTCAGGTTTGTTTTTTGTTTTTTTTTCCTGAGGAGATATTTGGGAAGCTCTGTGGTTGGTGAAAAGCATTTTCTAATCTAAATTGTTGGACCTAAATGTGAATCTCTGATTAATCCCAGAAGCTCTCTGGGCCTGGTACCTACAGTACACATATTTTTAAGGGAGTCAAAAAAGAGGGACTGTTTACCAAGCTGTGGGCGGGGTGTAGGGGAACCAGCAGGAATAGTGGGGTATGGAGGGCTATTAACAGAGGAGCCTGCTTACTGCTCTGGTACCTAAGAGGCGAGAGGGAGGAGAGGAGGCTGGACTCAGGACAGCGAGCAGGCGGATGTAGCGGACTACCTTATCCCGCTCAGCTTGTTACGACCACTCCGAGAGGGAGCTGGTGGGAAAACATACTGGGACCACTCTCTCCTTCTTCCCTCTGATGTCCTGGTGGAGTTCCCCGTGGCCAAACCCAACCAGAAACTTCTGGAAGAAGAATCTTTTGTGTGGATGTGTATTGCTGAGCCTTGCAGGGCTCAGAGAGTTTGGACTAACACCGAGGGGATCAGGAGGAGACAAACAAAATCAGTTGTGACTCTGAGCATTTTTTAACTTCTATGAGATTCGGTCTCCTTCTTAGTGAGGTGGAGCTGCATAGTCCCTACCTCGGAGTGTTGTGAGAGGAAGAAATGACATAGTATGTACAGTCATCTGGCACAGTCCCCTGACACATCATAGGTTCCCACTTGAAGGATGAAATAGACCAGTGCTTGGCATAGAGTTATTTCATCTGTGAGGCAATGCAAGCTGGGCAGTTGGACACCACGGTTTGTGAAGCTCTAGGGAAGATGTCTGAGCCCTGAAAATAGAATCAGCGGTTTTAAAATATAAAATTAAACTCAATAACAATAGATAAATCCTTAATCAATTTTCTGTGATTTATAATAATATATCAATGATTCAAGCTGTGACCAACTCATTTAATTCTGTACAAGTTTATTTAAAGTGGGACGTATTTGATATGTCTATAAAATTCTCAGTTAATCTATTGCAAATACTAGTTTTCCTGGGGTGTATTTTATTTAAAAAGGTTTCTGTTTACTATCATTTCAATGTTGTTGACTGTAAAAATAATCAAGTGTTAATGCTGAAAGGATATAGGAGAACACATAGACCAGGCAAAAGTGGAAAAAACAAAAACAAAAACAAAGAAAGTGGTGGCCCCCAGGTCGTACTCCACATCCTGATCCTTTTACTCTAAGTTAAAAACTTTGTAAAGCATAATTTTAATGAATAAAATTATAAATAAAAGTATTTTTAAAAGAAATAAGCTTAGTACACTTGATCAATTCTAGAAAACGTTTATAGTTCTCAGAAATTAAGATGCATCTTCAATGATTGCACCTTAGACTTGATGGAAACAGGGTTGACCAACATTTAAGCGTGAGATTTTAATTCAATATCTAAATATTGGAAGACCTTTTAGCCCTGGGTACCTGCCTGGCAACTGTGGTGAGGTGGGGTAGCTTGAAAGAGGCCAGAGACACTCAGGTCCACCCTTCTTTGTTCATTGGAGTTTGAAGAACTTAGTCCATGGTTCCAAGCTTGGAGCTCCTATACCTATAGTAGCCCTGATAGAGAGGAATGAAGATGTATGGACTGGCTTTAATATGCTGGAGTACTCATGGGCACTTTACCCAGAGTCAATCAATGTATTAAGTTATTGGTTCACTTGAGTGTAGTAATAATGGTTATCTCCTAATCAAAAAGTCTGATTGACAGGTGATGGACAAATAGCAATGACAGAAAAATAAGAGGTAGGGGGAGGTAGGCCCATTCTGTAGTAAATGAAGTGTGACAGACCAGTGTGGGTCACTTGGGATGGGAGAGAAAGAGAAGAGAACAAAGTAATCTTTGGCAATGGAGATATTAAGTAAATGTCACTCCAGAGACATCTACTGACCTGTCCAGAAAGTCACATGCCTGGCTAGGAAGTGGCAGGTCTCTTGGCTCTCAGTGCAGCAGTGTCCTTTGCTTTCCAACTGCATTCTAAGTTGGCTGTCAGACCTACGGAAAAAGTATATTCAAACTGCATAAGCAAGTGCTTGCTAACAAAATGGCGTTCAGAGAAAAGATTTTCCACTTTGGTCCAGGTACATGCCAGCAAAAGTTCTGAATAAAAATAGCCTTGCTACGTCGTTTATGTTGACTATTCCGAATATATACTTGGGGGCACGAGGGTTTTGCGCTAGGATTATTATTTCTCAAAGATGATCTTTTCTGCATTATGTTTTGTTTCATGTACTGTAACATGTCTGGTATATTGGAGATAACAGATCACTTTTGTCTTAATTTCTACATCTGAAAATTTGAAATTACAATAAACTATTTGGTAATGATGACCAGACATATGGACATAATATATGTGAATATTCTTTATGCTCCTTGAGTGAAAGACACATTATAAATGTAAGCAATTATTCAATATTAATTTTGAAAAAGAAAGTAGACCATCTCGTCCTGCAAATAAAAGATAATTTCACAGCGGATGTTCTTTGTGTCACCTTTCTAGTCTTAAATACTTCAAGTGAAGGAGCTTCTGGGCGGCCACTTGTATGACTGTTCACAATCTAATTGATCTCACTGTCTGAATTGTCCTTTCTTAATTTCATCGCATTACTCATTTACTGCACTGGCTGTTCAGATATCTGTGAGAGGTAGCAGGCCTCCCCCAACCTTAGTCAATTAGACAAGCTATTGTTTCTGATTAAGATATCACATCCCAGAGAATAATAGCAATTAGAGTTGGAACGGGGACCCTGTGGGTCCCACAGTCCACTTCCCTGCCAGCCTGCGAGAATTTTACACTACACTGTAGTTTTGTGTGGTTTTTGTAATGTTGGATTTTAAAAATCTGAGCACCCGTCAGTGTTAATTATGTCCCTGTCCTACATTCCCACCATGACTTAATTTTCTACTTTGCATTGCTGATTCTCATAAATTGGCATTGAATGATGGCTTCTTGATATCATCTCATCAGAAGACAAGGACATGGTGCATTCCCTTTTGAGCAGAGAAAGCAATTGTTGTTGTTTGGTTTGGTCCACTTTTTTTTTTTTTTTTTTTTTTGTGGGGAGTTGGAAATACATTCACCAGAGTTGCCAAGCTTCAAAATGCCTAGAACACAGTAGGTCAGTTCTTCAGTGACTAACCAGGCCTCTGCCCTGCCCACTACCCAGGAGGTTCATCTACACGTGTGGAGAACGGTGTCCTTAGGAAAGAAGCTTGAACGTCTCAGGAGCTCTTCTTTCAATCAGTTCTTCCTTTGCTTGGGGTTCAGGAGAATGGTCTCAGTAGGGGAAAAAGACCCTAAGTGTGGGTAGTGTAAGAAGAGGAGGATGATAAAATTTTTGTCATCATTATGCATTTTTGATCCCGTAGTATATTCTGGGCACTGTGTGAAGTGCTTTACATGCATTATCTCATTTAATTCTCACTGTTACTCAGAGGTAAGGACTACTATTATATGCAAATAAAGAAAAGGAGACCAAAGAAATGAGGGACCCGCCTAGGTCACTATACTAGGAAGTTATGGAGCTAAAATCATAGTGATGATGATGATATTTAATAACATCGATAATAATATTTAATAATTATAGTTATTACTATTTAATAATAATTGGAAGTCTTTCACACCTTGAAGGTGGGAATCTGAGTGGGCAGTGGGGCCATGGTCTTTTTCTTTGAGTTTGAGAGTTTCTAAGCCAGTTACAACATCATAATGACGTACTTGCACATTGCATTGTAGGCTACAATTTTCCATTGAATAGTTTGTTGAAATCACCTTATGTAGATCAGCCTCAAGTGATTTACTAAATAATGCTTTGAACATCATCATTAAGTTTGCTTCTTTTTGGTCATTTTATTGTGCAAGCACATTATTTGTTTTAAATTAGAAACAGTGCAGGAAGGAATAAAATGATAGAACAGCCCCTTTCCTGCCAATCTTCTATCTTCAGTCTAACTCCTAGATACGTCACCTGCTCACAGTTCCTTCTTTCTTCTTTCAAAAAGTACTATAAACATTTAAGTCACGTAAGTTTCATGTAAGTTTTTTTAGCACAAATGGGATGACACTGCATATTGTGCTGTTATTTTTCTATCTTAATACATAATGGCAATAATTGCATAATATTGTGTTTAATACGAGTCAGACATTGTTTTAGACCCTTTAAGCATGTTAACTCATTTACTCCCTGTGACAACTCCATGAGATACACATTTTCTTATCCTTGTTTCACACACGAGGAAACGGAGGCACAGAAAGGTTAAAACAATCGCTGAGGGATATAAGTTATTAAAGGGTCGAAGCTGGGGTTTAATTATACCTTGGAGATCTTTCAGTTTCAAGACACAGTAATGAATCTTCCTCCTTTTAACTTCTGTGTAATAGTTCACCATTTACTATATCAGTCTCCTAAAATGAGCATTTCCACTATTTCTTTTTTTTCCCCCTATCTCAAACTACATTGCAATAATTACCTTTAGGTACACACAGTTTTGTGTGCATGGGCAAGCAAACATTTGTGATTCAAATTTCTGGATGTAGAATTCGAACTCTGAGAGATAACACTCAAGTATCATTTAGTTCAGGTCTCCCTCCTGGTCCAGAAGACTGACAACAACATTCTCTATCTTAAAAATATCCATTTTTGAAGGATCGAGCCCATTTTCCTTATCTTAGTTTCAACCTCATCTTCCAGCCTCACTCCTTTGGAAAGTCCCACATTCCTTTCTTTTCGCCGACTGGGCCACGCTCTTCAACTCCTCTTTTCCTGATCACCTGCTGTCCCCTCCACCTGGAATTCACTTCCCACCACCCTCAGTTGGCACACTCTTGCTTCTGGTTCAGGACCCAACTCAAGTATCTTCTTCCAATTCACTCCTAGATAGACCTAGTCATTCCTTTTTTTGGTTCTCAGAGCAACTTGAACTGCAACAGGTTCAAATGCTGGCAGTCAAAGACTCTGGGCTGCAGAAATGTAGATTTTGTTTTCCTATGACTAAAATGAAATTTTAACTGAAGGGCCTTATTTCCCGTAATGGCTAAACTTTTCCTAATCTCATCACCTTTGTTGCTTTCAAATTCAATGTCAGGAATATTCAAGATTCTCTACCTAGCCTGCTCCCTCTTTGGCCCTATCATTTTTGGAGCATTGTAGTGTGAGGAGAAAGCCATCTGATATGAGGAGAGAAACTTCCAGGGCTGACACCATCCTCTGGCCCCATTGGTCTCCACTACAAATAGGTTATTCCATCTGGTGTTTGGAAATGCTGTTCTGGAATCTTCTCACGTCCAACATTCCAGCATTCTCAGTACGTCAGCACATACCCTGTGCTCCCCAGGAGCTCAGAACTCCTGGCTGGTTTCCTCATACCAGTCAGTGCTCTCCGGTGCTGTCCTTAGGACTCTGCACCTGGAGGGGCCCCTCAGCACATGCTAAGAGACGGCGTGGAGGCCATGCTTCTCCGGCACCATGTTGCTGCGGCACTGTGTTGAAGGCAGAGCGGGGACGTTCTCTAAGAGGCTTGTTCACGGGCTGCCTGGGTTACCCCAGAGGAAGTGAGTTATACTTTTGACCCAGCGTTTTTCCAAACCTATCGCGCATTTGTCTCACATCCCACTTTCCCCACCAGAGGTTGTTCTTCGTGAGGGGAGAAAGGCAAGGGCTTCTCCTTAGATGCCCACGAATGGCTTTATTGTTGTCCAAAATTCTTCTCCCACCCATCGTAATTTTTTTTTAAAGTTTCATTGCTGAGTAGGAATGAGGCTACATCATCATCTCTCTGCCCCTGTTTGGGGGTTTATTTATGAAACACAGTGTTTACCCAGTCTTCTAAGCCCTAGCATCAATATTTGGGATTCTGATAAAAGCTCTTTTTTCTCCTTCTGAACAAAGCCTGGCTCTTGAAAATTAAAAGCACTTTGGCTTTCATGGTATTATTTATTCTACATGTTCAATGAGTTGCAAATTGACTTTAAAAAAAAATCTTAGTCTCTGTCTACCTTCCTCTTGGAAGTGTTTATGGGGGTTTTAGAAACGTGGTAAAAGGTATTGAAAACCCACACATTTTCATACCAGCATTTTACCTGGCTGGGCCTGCAGTGTGCATCCCATTGCACTGTCAGCCTTTGTTTACCCTTTGCACCCCCTCAGGGAGCATTTCTTTTATCATCTCAAGAGCAACTCTCTTAGTAACCCATGTAAGCACTCATTTTATCAATAAACAAGTATTTATTGCCTGTCACTGTGTACCACCCTGGGCCAGGCGCTGAAGATCAGCAGTGATCCCACTACAGTTGCTAGCAAGGAAGGTGGGTATTTAACGAGTTATCACATGATGAGTTTATGACTTTTAAGTGTGATCATTGTTCTTTATTATTTGCTTCACTTTCTAGTTGTGAAGGCACACTGCGTGGTTTCCGGGTTCATCTCCTGAGGAAGGGACACTGAAAGATGAGTAAAAGCTAGGAAAGCCACTGATGATCAGATAGAATGAGGAAGGAGAGCACTGAATTAGGGAACATGGCAGAAGTCTCTGAAGGAGGAAGGACCTCATTCAGCTTGTCCAAAGCACTGAGAGAAGGCCTGTTTGGCTGTAGCGGGTAAGAAAGAGAGGGGGTAATCTACATGATAAGCCGATGAGTGGATAGAGGCCAGAGCAGACATTTTAATGCTTGTTGAGTGAATAAATGATAGAATGGCCACAGAGCACACTGAGGTTTTGATTTCTGCTCTAGGCCGAAAAGCACAGTTGCCTGGAGTCTGGAGTCATAAGACATTGACTCTTAAAATTAGGCATGGGCTGAAGGCAGAGTTTCTGGAAGTGTCCAGTACCTTAACCCTTTTGGTGCTGAAAACAATTCTCCTCTTATCCCAGTGCTGAATATTTTGTGCAAAATTTGGGCCAGAATATAAATTTCACAAGGGATCAATCAACTATAGTTGCAGTTTATGGTAGTTTTTTTTCTACATAGTTTCTGTCAACATGTAGTAAGCATGGATGTAGCACTGGACCCGTAGATGTCGACTTTAGTCTCTCCTGCACGCAGCCCCTACAGTCGACTTCAGATGACAGCTGCACCCGAAGGTTTAAGTACAAATCTCAACTGCTTGTATTTCATCTGCAACCAGCAACATCTTTAGAACTAAGCTGACAGAAAGCATTTCTCTCTCACCTTTTCCACTCAGTGGTTTCCAGTTGGGTGAGGAAATGCTTGAGAAGTAAACCATCCAACATCCTATGTCCAGTGTCAAATGGTGGCAAGGCATCTGTTGAGAGAATGTAATACTGACTGAAGCCCCAGATGGGAAGGGGTCGATGAGTGTTGAGATTGGTCCTTATCTCTGACAGTTGGAACAGAAGGAAAGTCCAGGAGGTACAGGCATCCTGAATTGATGGAGAATGGGGTAAATGTAACCAGAATCCATTCAGGGCTCATAGGTGCCAGGCTGGAAGGGGAAACTCTAGAAGGATCAACCCTGTGATCACTGCTTCGAGTTAGGGACCTGGAGATGTCAAGGGAAATGTGGCAGATACCCTATGTGTTTGGATGATGGCAACCAGCCAATTGGAACAAGAATTTTGCCCTTACTATATTAGCCAATCGCTCTAATAAAAGTCAGATGGAAGAGCTAATCAGATCGTTCCCTTGGCCTGGACCCTTTTAAATCAGAGAGAGGCCTATTTTCTGTTTTGGCTCTCCATGTTAAGTAGACCCGGAGACCTGACATTTTGTGTTTATTTGAAATGATAAACTTAATCATGAGCGAAATGTTAAGAGATGACAGAACTGGCCACAGTAAGGTCACATCGTGTCCCTGCCAAACATAATACAAGCTCTTGCCTCCACCGGGTTGCCAATCCCTGCCACAGGGGGCCCGAGGCACTTGCAAATGGGGACCAGAGTCTGTCTATGTGATAATTAATCCATGGCGTTCAGTAAAGACTGCCAGATCTGCCATATGGTGGTTTTATGACCTGGACTGCTGTTATCTCTGGAGAAAGCTAACATCATAATCTCATTTACTTGTTATCTGTGATTCTAAACTGTACTTCTATGGGGTAAAAAGTAAGCACAGTGAGGAGGCCCAGGATTCCAGAGCCCTGAGATGTTTCTACGGAACTTTCTGTAGTCACAGGGTGCAGGGAAAGCCAGAAACTCTGCTCTGGGCACCTGCACATGTCCCATCGCACAGTTCGAGCCCCATGAAGATATTTAGCCGGTGTTCTAGGGACTCCACCACAGGTAATGGGAACACCTGACTTGAGAAGGCGAGAGCGACTGCCTTCTAGAAACATCGTGGCATAGAATCGCGTTTCTCCTCCGTGTATTTCTTTGGAACGTGCACGCCAGGTGTTCTTGACTATTTTCTTCCCCATGGTGACATCCCAGTGGAGTGATGGCATCACCTATAGGAATTCCAGGGGTATGTTTAGACTTTGATGATACCTCAAAAGAGTTTTATGGTGAAGTGAGTCTTGAAAGGAGTTTGTAACTGCGGTACTGACAAACGACACTCGCTAACAGACACTCACCGGGGCTCCACCTGCGGGCGCTTCCCAGACCCGTGCTCTCCATCTGTGACAGCATCCTCTTCTCTCCTGTGCAAAGGGGGACATCGTCAGTGATGAGGCTGGTGCAGATCTCAAGCCATGAACTCAAACTTGCAAGAAGAAACGTAACACGCCTGCTGTTCTCTAAGTCAACTTCACTTCTGTGGGGAAGCCTGCTGATGGAGACTGCCGACTGCTTCCCAAATACCTGATTTTCCCTTTCTTTGGGAAAAAATATTTTATCCAGAGTGATGGCGAGCCCAGTAAGAAGGCAACATTTCACAGTCCCGCCTGAAGAAGCAGCTGCTGTTTGACATTCCAGCCAATGAGATGTAAGTGCAGGTCAGCATGCAGAAGTTAAAAATGGGACATCTAACTGTTCTTTGCTTTTCTCTTGCTGCTACTTTTTTTTTTTTTTTTTTTTTTCCTGAATGTTGATGCAACGTCTGGAACTCTAGCAGCCATGTTGGACTCTCACAGAGAGCTTGAAGTTGGAAAGCTCATGCTAAGAACAGAAAGAAAGGAGCCAGGAATGGTAATAAGTTGGAGTCATCAAAGCAGCCCCAGAATGCCTACCCAAGAGGCTTTATTTACATGAGAAAGAAATACTTCTTTCTCTCATTCAGTCACTGTTACGGGGATTTTCTATTATGTATTTGTGGACCTAATTCACAACTGATAGGAGTTTTTATTATTGCAAGTGAGGAAAATAAGGTATTTTACTTCACTGTCCTTTCCTCTTCCTCGGGGTTGTTTTTATGTCCAAGGGGGTTGCATAAGTGTGGGGTGTGGGGGTGGGGTGGGGTCTGGTCTTTGGTCTCCGCCTGTACTCCAGTGGCATGTACTGACCTATCCTTGCTGTCGTCTGGCCCTAGGTTACCAGTCATGCAGATCACAGCTGCATTCTCCTTGTTCTGAGCACAGGATGGCTTTTTCCTTTTTTTCCTTTTTGTTTCTTTCTTGGTATCACATTTGTGCTGGTTATACAAGGAACATTCCCCTATTCCCAAACCTTTCTTGTTTGTAGGAGAATCCATAAAATTGCCTCAAGCCCACCTACCTGGATGCTACTCAAAGGCACACTTTTTCATCCTCATAAGTTTCGGTGACAAAGAAAGAGAATCCCATGATCCCACCATGCTAAGGTGGTCCTGAGCCTGTCACAGTGTCATAGGTGTGGTGACCCAGGTCATATGAAGGAGATAGAAGCTTGCATCTATTCCAATTCACTACTCTACTTCAGGTCCTTACAAATGTCAGTACCTTGTTATTGGCAGTGATTAGCTTATAACCCACTCCAGCACAGTCTGTGACGTGCCCGTGTACGTGACGACTGATGACCGCTGGGAGGTGCTGGTGGGGTTGACCTGACGATCTCTTCCTTGGCACTGCCTCATCTTCACTCAGTGTAGAGAAGAGAGGATGCCTGGCCTAGTGCATCAAAAGTCAGAGGCAATGAGACCTGCCCGCCTGGTCACCACCTGGTAAAGCTCTCAGGACTAGAGTCGTTTAACCCCAGGAGACCCTCAGAACTTGGAAGCTGCTGTTCCTCCTCCTTTTAGCCGGTAGTTTCCATCCAGAGCACTTCAGAGCCCTTTGAGGACAAGAAACAGGAGAGTGAGGCTGGTCAGAGGCTGTGCATACGTAGTACACTCTCTGTTGACCGGAACTCCAGCAGCAGGCATTCATTGAGTTCCGGTTAAAGGAGAGTCCACTTACATTTATCCGGCATCTACCAATCCTTATGGGTGTCAGTTAACTGAGAGTAGCGCATATATTACTACACACACACACACACACACACACAGTATATAAAGCATATATACCCACATATATAGATTTATCTACACATATGTATATTTATATTATAAATATGGGTATTTATATATACATATATCTATTACTACATTGCAGACATATTTACCTTGCTATTTTATTCCTACTCTCCTATAAGCTCTTTTTTCAAAATATAAATTGAGGTCAAGTTGATGTACAGTGACATGAACAGATCTTAAAGTTACGATCCCCATGAGTTCTGCCCAGTGTACTGGTATACCCTGATGTAGCCCCAGTCAAGACAGACCACCTCCAGGGCTCTGGGCCATCTTTGGGTGATGTATTATTAAAGGGGTTGAGAGGCCTTAAAAGTGTGTGTGTGCTGCAGCCTGTGGGATGGGTAATGTCCCACTCTGGACAGGGACATGGACTGGGCACGTTTGGGGTCACAGCTCCCAGGAGGTTCCCAGACCCCTGACCTTTCTCCTCCTGACCTGGTGTGTGGTCACTCTTACCAAGAACTCCCGCTGGCTGTTTTCCACAGAGATACTCTGATGATGTGAGGTAGACCATGTGGCCTGCGATAAATCACCTGCATTGTCCCTTGGCATTTTGAAAACTGATGAAACGGCGGTTCTCGGCTCTTTACTTCGTATGCAAGTGATGAGTTTTCGTATGCAAATGATGAGCCACAGACGGGACACAGGGAAAAGGAGGCTTCCCCGGGTGTGGGGCTTGCAGTGCGGTGGCGTAGAGAAGGGGCGGTGCTCCTCTTGACTAGTTATCATGACACGGCTTAGAAAAATTCAAACCCCAGGGTTCCCGGCTCTCAGGGGACGCTGTTAGCCTTGTGCAGGAATTATTAAAATGTGCAGAAATGTAGGTGCCTTGCTTTATAATAATTAATCAGGTCCCGTTGATTAATAAAGCTCATTTTTTAGTCTCAATGATTCTGAGCACCATACAAAGGACAGTGTCCTTGTCATTTTGATTAAGAAACCAGACTTTGCAGTGGAGAGAAGTACAGGAGCCGTTGCGCTTCCTCCGTCTCCCCATAAAATAAATATTGAATGAGAATATTAACTCGTTAACCTTGACAACAATTTGTAATTTTCATAAGGGGGGAAAACTCGCATATTCAGCAAATAAATCGCTGTAGGGAATTCAGGAAAAACAAATTGGAGAAAATGAAGAATGCTACCATATGAATTCTGTCATTTTTATGGGCCATGGTGATTAATTTGTTTGTTTAGGTCTCTCAATTAAGGCCACAAATAGTGTAAGGTGTCGGGAGCAAGTTAACTGTTAACGTCTGGTATGGAACAATCAACTTCGAGGGAGAAAGAAAGGTCATTTGGGGGAAGTGAGCAACTTGCCCCCAACCCAGAGCCTTAATACCGTGCCGGAACCACCGTACCTGGGGTTCACTGCCAACGCTGTAATTTTACTCTATTAATAGCATAAAGCTTGTTTTATTTAACAGATAACCCCTTTCACTGGGCAGCTACGCCAGAAAAATCATTAGGTGGAATTAGCAGTGCCAGTCCCAGCTTTTCCGAGGTTATCTAATTATTTTGAACTCAATTTAACCAGGAATAGAGATAAAATAAATAACCCATGAACTATTTACCTTTGCCAGTTAGAAGGCTTCTTTCGTCCATTAAAAAAAGGGGGAAAAAAAAGAAAAGAAAGCAAAAGCATTTGATGCAGAATCAAAGCCCTGTTTTCTTAATTTTGCATTCATGCTGGGGAACCAAGGTACATTTCTTCTGTCCTGTGACCTTTTATACTCCTATCCCCGAAGATGTCATTTGCCAAGATGCTTGCCGTTATGCGTGTGTTAAGCATACCGTTTTCTCCCAGCTAGCTTGGCTTCAAATGTGCTGCCTGGGGACTCTGAATAATCCACGTTTTTGTTTGTAAGGCTTGTTTGCTCTCCTTGCAAGCTCTACCACTGTCCCCTCTGGACGGATTGAAAATTTAATATGGTTATTTTTAATATTACATTGACTTTCTGAAGGAGAAGCAGGAATTAATATGTTTGTGGTATGGTGGAGAGGAAAATTAAATGAAGTGTGTTTCCTGTTTTGCTCAGAACAAAGTGAGCAGTGGCAGAAAAAACAATCCTTCAACTTAATGGGAAGGTGGGAGATTTTGCTGCAGTACCTTGCTCTATGAGGGCTGTCCAAAAAAAAATATCAGCCGTAAGTGTCTCTGTTGTTCCTATTACATGGCTGGGTACTTTCCTCGTATGTCCATCCTGGCTTTGCCACTTTCTGACAAGATCTTAGTCAATTTCCTTGATCTCACTGAGCCTAGTTCCCATTTTGCAATGGGACTACCATCATAGGGTTGATATTAGGGTTAAATGAAACACCTAGAATGTGCTCATTGCAATTGGGCACATATTTAAGTATTCAGAAAATATTAGCCATTGACAACCATGATGAAGGTGGATGTGTTTGCAGGCAAAGGATGACAGACGACTGAAAAGATAACAAGAGCAATTGCATAATGAATGGAGGTGTATCAAGAATGGGGGCAAAGAAACTGGCTTTGGATTATGGGAGGCGTAAAATAGAAGACAATAGTGCAAGAAGTAGATATGTGAGTTTGAAAATGAAGGAGAAGACAGATGAATGTGCATGTGCCTTCCATCAAAGTCTATACAGATGAACAGAGTCAAGGCTACAAGGGAAGACACTGAGGGAGAAGGTAAAAGATCATGGTGAGGAGTGAGGCAGGCAGCTGACAGGGAGTTTTGGATAGCAGACGTGGAAGCCAGCCATTGGGCACCTTGGTTCTACAATGATGTCAAAAGGAAAAATCACAATAAACAAATAAGATGGATGGCCAGTTGCATTACTTATCTGCTAAAGAAAGTTATCTTGTGGTGGTGGTACACAGTGGGTGCTTTATACACATTTGTTGGGTGTTGACTCTTAGCAGTCTTCAGGTGTCTCAGGGTTCGGGTTGAACAATGCTTTTATTCGTTGTCATTATTGGTGTTCAAGAGCCAACAGTATGAGCCAAAAAGGACACAAGGTAGTATTGGCTCCAAGTACAAAGTAAGTGTTTGTGAGTCCCTACTGATATAGATGATTGACTACACACATGAATGGCGGAATGGACAGATATCCCACGTGGGAGAATTCCAGATGATTTATGTAGATACTCAGCACCCCAGGAGATGGAGCACATCGCTCCCCATTCCGTAGCACGTGCACAGACCTTCCCTCCAAAGACTGCAGTGTGGAGAAGCGGGGAAAGAGGAACTTGGTAGTAGAAACACCGGCCCAGCATTACCTCAGCCAGGAGGTCCAGGTTATTAGTAAGTGATAAGTTGTGTTCATAGTAGGTACCCTTGCTATGATGTGATGAAAATGGCACATATCTCTCCGGTCTTCCATCCCCAAACCGACCACCTCAGTCTAACCACAAGAGAAACATCCGGCAAATCTCAGTCAGGGACATGCTACAAAATACCTGACCAGTATTCCTCGAAACCGTCGAAGTCATCAAAAATAAGGAAAGTGTCCCTAATTATCACAGCCCAGAGGAGGGACCATGGAGACCCAATGACTAAGTGTAATGTATCTTGGATTAGGTCCTGGCACAGAAAAAGGACATTAGGGAAAAACTTGGAAAACTGACCAAGGCATGGACTTCGGTTAGGAATGGCCGATGGCTGTGGGCACGTGCCCACAGTGCTGTTAATAACACAAGGTGTTCAGCTGGGGGTGGGGCACACGGGCCCTCTCAGACGGTCTTTGCAATTTTCCCCCAGGTCTACAACTCTTCTAACATGAAAAAGTTTGTCTCTTAAAAAACCAGACGACAGTACATTTTATAGAGGGCGATGGATAAGGAGTGCGGCTTGGGGTTACAACAAGCGTTGCCTGTTGAGCATAGCGGAAGGGAAGTGTCCAGCTCCAAAAGGAAGATGGGAAATGCCAGCGCCTTACTGTAATCCTTTTTTTCTTTAACAACAGAGTTCAAGTAATGTTTAATTAAAATAATAGGCCTAACATTGTTGAATCATCCTTTCAGTGTTAAAAAAATTAGTGTCAACTTTTTAAATCGGTTTATAAAGCTTTGTTTAACATCCGTGTATATAAGTATTTGCTTCTCTGGTAAGTTCCTTTGGATAAATGCTCAAAAGTGGGATGATTAGGAAGTCAAAGGACAGAAGTGGTTTTAAGCCTCTTGCAGCATATTGGGATACTGCTTTTAGATAAAGAATAAATCGCTTTATCGTCTCATAGGTGATGTAAGATACTGTCCTTCCGTGGTGCATGCGTGCTTTGGTCTTTGTCCCCCTCTATACCATAAACCCTTTTCTGTGTCTAAGGAAGCCTACTGGTTTTCAGGTAGAGGCTGCTGCCCCCCAGTAACTCCTGAAATGGTCACATGTTCACTTCTCTGTGCTGCCTTGAGGCAACGTCATCCTCTAGGCACTTCCCGGGAGATACCTGGGCATGCAAGTACTTGAATGTGAGCTGGTGATGCCAAGAAGCAAGAAGATGCAGGGAGGGACATCTCCCTAGCAGCTGTTGGGGTCAGGTTCTGAGAGCTAGGTCAAGTTCATGGGGTAGCACTGGCAGAGGGCTGGGGCAGCCCCCAAGGTCATGGGACAGCCCCCTATACTGGACCAATTCTGTATGTCACCTGAGGTCCATGTGAGGTGACTGCTAACCCTAGACCTCATTCTCCAGCTTGCCCAGCAATGTTGTGAGTGACCAGGTAACGTAGGAAATTGCCCCCTGCTACTTGCAAAGAAGATCCCTCATGTTTATATACATCCTACTGTGCCTCAGAGCTCTGGGTAGTAAAGCAGTTTTCATCTCTGTTCACAAGCTGGATGAAAATCTGATACCTTTCGTTTTAATGATCGCCATTGAGTTTGGGATCTTCTTGCATGTTTACTTGTCAGCGAGATTTTGCCTGCTACGTTGTTCCCCATAGAATACGCTCCACTTCCCTCATGGCACATGCAGCCAGCACGTCTCCTGCAATGGCAGGTCGCGGCTCTTGGCAGGCTGTGTTCCGTTTCCTTCCTTTCACTTTTCTGTGTTTGCCTTTTTTCCTTAGTGGTAATAACTGGTAATAGTTCTTGTATGATTTCTAGGTGCTAACAGATTTTCTAAGGGCTTTCCATTTAATCCTTCAAAAATGCCATGATACTCCAGATAGTACCGCTGTCCTCGTTTCATGGGTAAGAAAACAGCACGATGTTAACTCATCTGAAGTTACCCATCTGGCAACAAGATTGGAACCCAGGGAGCCCAATGACAGAGATGGAAATCTTTTCCCACTGTACCAGGCTATATATTATTTCCATGTTGATGAAAAATTACCAAATAATCATAAAAACCTAAGAAGAGTGACTGTATAAGCAAGTCCTCAAAATGACTAGCAGACCGTTACCCGAATCTGCCTGCTATTAGAGGTGGTGATTTTTCACACACTTGTTAGCAAAGAGTTTCAGATTCTGCAGTTTAGTGGACATTCAAGATTTCCTGGAGGTGAATGGAATCTGCAGCTTTGTATGTGTGTCTTTGAGGTCGCGTATTCACAGGGGGCAGCGGGGCAATGCTGAGGGGGTAGTCGTTCATTTAGGCCGGTTTCATTGACGAATACCGGCCAGCGATTCTGTTCTGCTTTTGTTTCTCAGAGTGCTAATAGCAAGATTCTGTCCCTGCAATCCTGTTACCGGCGGCGGTGGGATATAATCAGGCAGCACCTGCAGGATAAGTCAAAAGATTAAATTAAGTTGGGATTTGAATCCCCACTAAACACAGAATCAAACAAAGATTAGATTTCTGGACCCCAGTCTCAGAATGGCTTTCGAGGGCTTCTCTTCAACGACAACAAAAACATGTCATTATTCACTCTGCCCACTGGCATGTTAACAGGAAACGCAGACAAGGGGAGGTGCCG